>CAUYRT010060106.1:0-43600 GCA_963574885.1 Lepilemur ruficaudatus
CATGGCAACAAGTGACAGATGCAGCCCTGAACCGACACAGCAGACTCAGTCCCTCGTCGTTTGCTTGCTGTGGTTTTGTCACGGCTCATCTGTTCATTCATCCGCTGTTCCTCCTCTGCCATCAGATCTTAAGTGTCGCCTTTTGGATGCGACTTGTGTCATAAAACTGTGGTACCCGATGTCTCTTTCCAGGCGTGGTTGGCAGGCAGAGGAAGAAGCAGTTTGCAGACTTACTAGAAATTCCCCGTCACTCCCCATGTGATCGAGTAATGGCTCCTTTTGAGTTGAGCTAACCCTTAAAGCCAGATTTTCCCAGCCGGCGTCTCCCCGCCTCCCAGACTGATTGGGTTCTCCGCTCATCCCTCTTCGGCCACCTCTGGGGTTGAAGTCTGCTCAGGCAATCTGCTCACTCACTTATTTACTCATATTTTTTTTTAAATGCAAGAGCCTCTGCTGTGGGAAACACTCTGCCAAGTGTAGGTGAATCGAACAGGGCTCACCCGAAGGAGCACACAGTGTGGAGGGAAGAGGAAACGCGAGCCTGAGTGTTAGCGGAGCGTGCTGAGCAAAGACATGAAGCGCCCGCACACGCACGCACACTCTAAAGCCAGGCGGAGGTCTGGTTCTCTACTCCACAGAGCACTGACTCGGTCAGTATTGCTTAATGTCTACTACGTGCAGATACCGTGGGGAGGAAGGTTGACTCCACCTTCAGGGATCCCGAGTTATAATCAGACAGGACAGGTGAACTGTGCAGTGACAGTAGCTAAAATCTGCTCTAGGGAAGAGGGGCAGGTGAACCACATCCTGGTTTTAGGAGCAAGAGACTTTTCAATATGGGCCTTTTGGAGGAAGTGGCCTTGAAGGTGTGGATAACCTTTGACCCTATGGATGGAGGGAACGACATAGACTTAGGCCCTGAGACCAGGACTTTTGGGGATGGCATTATATTACTGTTTGCGTTTACTTACTTCCAGATCTTCCTGTATAGGGAGGGCTCTGACTTGCATGACAGGGTATTCAGTCCATTGACAGTTGGACACGTGACTTGCTGTGGCTGGTAGGTGTGAGCAGGCCTGACTTAGACCATGTCTGAGCAGAAGCCTTAAAAGCCCACGTGTATTTCTGCCAGCACTTGTTCTTTTCCCTTTCCCATGAGGATGGCGTATCCTACGTGGCACTTACCTTCTGTCTGGATTCTAGAATAGGAAGACAGGAGAAGCCATCCCTTCATTGCCAATTTGTGATGCAAATGAGAAATAAATTTGTGTGGTGTGCCACTGATATTTTTGGGATTGTTTGTTACTGCAGCATAACCTAGCGAAAGCTGACTGATACAGTAGTATCAGTAGTGGATTAGTGTGATTTGCCCACGTGCAGTGTTAAAGGAAGTGGGTATTTGGAGAAGAGAGGTCATCTCGAATCAGATGTGACAGCAGGCTTCTAGCATCCAGGTAAGGGGTTTGGATTTCTTGTGGTGGCAGTCGGAGTTCGGGAAGGCTTCTGAATCAAGGGTTGATACGCCAAGGACTGTGCCTTGGGGAGATGACTACAACCTTAAGGCAGAGGATGATGGGTCCTGGGGAGGTGTTGGAAGCTGTTTGGGGTATCCAGGCATGAGGAGAGAAGGGCAGAGACGGAGTGGAGAGAGGGTCTGATTTCAGGGACTGGGTCTCGGTCAGGTTGATGTAGACATGGCAGCTGCCTGAAGGTGAGCGAGGGAGGGCCCAGTTTATTGCCAGGGAGGGCGCTTTGTCCTGTTGGGTCCTCCGCAAACGGGAGAACAGGGCGGGCCCGGTGTCCTCCATCTGGCTGGCCTGCCAAGCGTCCAGGCACTGCCTGTTTCCCAAATGCTGCGTCTTGCTGTGTAGAAATGAGAAGTCTGGGAAGACATGCCAGGTGTTGGGTGAACTTCAAGTTCTCTCCCTGCTTTGAAGCCTCCTGCAGCTCTGCTGCTGCACAGATGGATGAAGCGGGAGGCGTGAAGGGCCTGGGGAGACAGATGGGACGCTGGGGGAGGTGGGCCCAGTTAGGGTGCACGGCACCCAGAGTGAAATTCACGGCCACCCCAGGAGGCCTTCAGGTTCTTCGCTTGGGCCAGGGCTCCATGTGGCCAGCTCTGCTGATCATAACCATTCATTCAGCAAAGCGGTTAGGAGAGTGAACTCTTCCGGGTTTGAAACCTGGCTCTGCCACTTACTGGCAGTGACCTTGGGCGAGTTATTTATTAACCCTTCCGTGCCTCAGTTTCCCTGTCTGTAGAATGGTGATGACAATCCTGAGGTGGGTTGTCTTGCAAGGGCGAAATGCATTAACCTAAATGTCGTGCTTAGAACAGGACCTGATGCAGAGCAAGGGCTGGTGAGGTTGGGGAGATGTTTATTGGGCACCCCCATGTGCCAGGCACCATTCCAGGCACTGGGGAGACGGCAGTGAACAAAATGTCCTGCCCTTGCGGAGCTTATGTTTCAGTGGAGGAGGCAGAAAATAAATATGCAAATAAGCAAATGTACAATGTCAGGTGATAAACATCGTGAGGAAAAATAAATTGGGATAAGGAGGTGGTGACGAGGATAGGTTTGGGGGCCTCAAATCAGGTGTTGGGGCAGGCCTCCGAGCAGACGGGCCCCGAATGGTGTGCCGGAGGGGCTGTGGCCCTGCCCGGTAGAGGACAGCTGGTTGTGCGGGGGAGTGTTTCTGGCCAAGGGGACCGGGAGTGCAAAGGCCTTAGGGAGGGCATGTGCTTGTCTCTTCTGGAAGCAGCAAGGAGGCTGGTGTGACTGGAATAATGTGAGCTCATTCAAGTATTTCCTTTTTTTTTTTTTTTTTTTAACAGAAGTGGAAGCTTTCTGCTTCCATTACAAGTTCAGATTTTATGCCAGATGCAGCGCTGTAGAAGGTGGTGCAGGAATATGAAAGTCTGTCATTCTCAGACCCTACGCTGTTTTTGGAGCCTCAGTTTTTCCTTCTGTAAACTGGGGACGGTCTTCCCTACCTCTCGGGATGGTTGTGGGGAAGACATGAGCTCATGCCTCCATCTCCGTACACAGGAGGTGTTCAAGAAACATTAATTATTATAAGCCTTGGGAGAGAGTTGATCTGAGGTCAAGGATGGACATGTCTCTCCAATATAACACGTTGGGATGAAATCTGAGGTCATAAGGGAGGGATGCATCATTGTTGTAACCATCTACTTAAAAAAATTAAAAGGGCCTTCAAGCTGTTATTTATATTGCAGTAATAGCTGCTTGCAGTGATGATTTTACTTGTGAAAGGGGAGCATGATCGTGACGTCTGAGAAGTGGTATTTTGGACCAGGGCTGTGGTTCTCAACTCCGGCTGTGAAGATTTTAAAGCTCCTGATGCTAAGGCCATACCCCAGACAAATTAAATTATAATCTCTGGGTGTGGACCCAGTCTGCAGTGGTTTTTGAATTTCCCCCAGTGATACGAATGTGTGGTCAAGGTTAAAGACCACTGAGCTGGGTGGGGAGGGGGTGTAGCCTCCCTGGCTCTGGAAGATTCTGTGTGTGCCAGGTTCCATGGTCACTGCTTCTGTGCTATGGGGCTGTGGCAAGAATCACCCCAAGAGTCAGGGTTCTGCCAAGCTGCCTCCTTTATAGTGCCAACTTCGGGATGGCTCAATGTAGGTGGACATGACTTTATTTTTAATATTCTAAAAAAAAGTCATAAAAATGAGAATACAATTAACTCTTTATTTTTACTAAAAAAAAAATTACGGGTTCTTCTGTGGGTTCAGATATCAATCTCCTGTTTCTTCTTCCTAGGGAGTTAGTGATAACCCTTAGCCAGTATGGTGAAAGGAATTGATGTAATACATTCTTGATCCCATTTGGTGCCCCACACTGAGCTTGTTCAATTTTGTTTGTGCTGAATGTGCTGAACTTTTCAAGGAGCCAAAGGCATCAGGAGACTTGTCTGTCAATTTATGGTGTTAATTGCAAAAGGCAGAGTGAGAAACACTGAAGCTTCAAGGCAAAATATCAATAGCAGCCAGGAAGGGATGATGCTTTTCATTAGATAGGGAGATTCTCATTGTTTCCCTTATTGCTTTGGCTGCCAGGAAGCTCAAAAATGTTTTATGCTCAATTGCTTTAGATTCCTTTAGAAGTTTTTAAAAAGATAATTATCCATTCCTACCTCACTTTTACTTTCTCACACTGTTACTTTGGCTTTCAACATTTTACTTTAATCTCAAACCTTTTTAGAAGTATTTGGGTTATAAAAATACTTTTAAAGAAAATAGTTGTATCTTGTGCCTAGATATTTGATTGGAAAAGAGTTGTTCCCATCATATTCAAAAGAATAGTTGAGATGTTAGAGCTTCTTTTGCAGGCCTGACATCCCCATGGAGGAGGGCCCAGGGTGAGGAAAGACTTGCTTGGAAGGTGAGATAATGTGATGGAAGGAGCCAGGTGCTCCGTTTACTGAGTGTGTAAACTCCACAGATTTTAACCTCCCTGAGCCTCAGTTTCCTTATTTATGAGATGGAGATGATCCTAGCTTTGAAGATTCATTGTGCAGATTGGATGAGCTAAGCCGTAGAAAGCCCTTGGCATGGTGCCTGGGACCTAAACGCGGACACAACAATATTTTTATTGTGACTATTGCTCTTCAGTCGGGGGTCAGAAAACCCTTTGTGTAAAGGCCAGATAGTAAACATTTCGGCTTTGCGGGCCATATAGTCTCTGTGGCAACCACTTGACTCTGCCATCATAGGGTGCATCCGTAAATGAATGTGTTACAATAAAACTTTATTAACCCTGGGCTGTGGTTTGCTGACTCTGCTCTAGGCCACAAAGCTAGTTGGTGGCTTCCCCGTTCCCCAGTCCCTGGGGTCCCTTCCTCTGCACCCGCACTGTGCACCATCAGAAACTGAGACTGCACAGTAATTACTTTTGTATTGCCCGTCTGTTTTCTGAGTTCATTTTTTCCCCTAAGACTCCTACGAAGGCAAAGTTTCTTGAGAAATCTTAAACAGAAGCATCAAGCCCGTGTATTTTCTCTGGGCCTAATCTTCTGACGTGCGTGGGGAAAATCCTTTCGAATCAATGTTTTCTAAGGGCCTCCCTTTGGTGAAGGCTTTCTGGAGCCCAGGGCCACCGAGGAGTGGAGCCTGGCTCTTGTGAATGTTGTTGGAGCATTGATTACTGAGAACATTACACGGAGGGAAAGCCCGAACACAGGAAGGAAACCAGAACTTTGCAGCTTAAGCTTTAGCCGCTGACCTTGGCTTATGATCTGGAGTTACCAGCTCTCAGGGAGGTGCCAAATCGTGCTGCAGGCTCTGTGAATCCTAAAATGAACTGTCACAAAACAAAAGGGAAAGAATGGGACAGTCCCAGTCTTCCCAGTTAAAAAGGCTGGTGTGGGGATTGCTGTTGAATATCTCTGCAGATTTCCAGTGTCCTAAATAATGAAAGTGACTGGAAGATTTTTTTTTTTTTTTAATTTATTGTTTTAGAGATGGGGTCTCATACTATTGCCCAGGCTGGAGTGCAGTGGCACAATCATAGCTCACTGTAGCCTCCAACTCCTGTGCTGAAGTAATCCATCCTGCCTCAGCCTCCCGAGTAGCTGGGACTGCAGACATGTGCCACCACACCAGGCTGTTTTTTCATTTTTTTTTTTTTAAGAAATGAGGTTTCACTACATTGCTCAGGCTGGTCTCAAACTCCTGGCCTCAAGTGATCCTCGCACTTTGGCCTCCCAAAGTGCTGGGGTTATAGGCATGAGCCACTGCGCCCATCTTGGAAGATGTTTCGTGAGCGTATAGGATGTTTCCTTTTTTAGTTATCTTAGACTAAGTTTCTTATTTTGAGATAACTGCAGATTCACATGAAGTTGTAACAAATATAGATTCCATACCCTTTACCTTGCTTTCTTTCCCCAATGGTAATATTTGAAAAACTATAGAACAGTATCGTAAGGATATTGACATTAATATAGTCAAGAGAGAGAAAACTTCCATCACCTCAAGGACGCTCATGTTGCTGTAGGCATTTAAAAATAAAAGCTTTTATTGAATTTTGCGGGATTCAAATAGGGTGACATGCCAGCAATGTGGTTCAACTGTTTTAATGACTTGCTTTTTCAAATACTATTTGCAACCAAGAGTCTTGTTTCCAATAGCAGATGTCTCCTTTTTGGATGATGGATAAAGGAGTTTTGTAAGTGATTATCTTCCTAAGAGGCAGATCCTGTGGGTTTGAAGATGTGCCATCCCACTGGTCCCATGGGGCAGACACTTCCCACTCTACCTGGCAGACTTTTGACCACATGGAATCATTTGAAGCTGACCAGGGAGGCCGTCTTGTTTTGAGGGAAACGTGCCAAAGCCCAGAAGACTGCATTTGTACTTAGTAGCTGTGGGCTTTTGAATGTCCTGAGCCCTGTTGAAGCTTCTGTATCTAGAAGGACAATGTAGAACAGTAGTTCTTGCAAACTGACCTATGCCAATTTGATTACATGCAGTAAAGCTCTTTTGGGGGGCTGCTAAAAGTTGGGGGTCAGAGTTAGCTGCTCCTTAGCAACTCTGCCACCAGGTTATGAAGAAAGCAAATTGCTAGTCAGATGTCACAGATGTACAACCTTCAGTAAGAGATGAAATCCCAACACTCTATCCTTCTAGGTATTCTGACCACAACTTGCAGGAGAGATTAACTCAAGGTAGGATCAACAATATTCAAGTGTTAGGGTTCGGTTAGCCTTATCATTGGGATTAGGCAACCGGAACCTTCCCAAACCGACAGCCAGACTCAAGACCGTTTGGGATCAGGCCTTGGACACCATCCCTAAGGACCCAGAATGCTAGATTCTTCCCTCGTCACCTGAGGGTGGGGATGACCCCCAGAGTATCTCAGCCTATCCCCATGTCTCAAATGCCATTGATTTCATCAGCGAGAGTCCATTTCTCACGTCTGATATACTAATGCCCAAGTCACTAAATTACTGGTGAACTCCATTCGTTATGCAGATTAGCAGAGCAGCTGATGTTGCTGGGAACAGAGGCAGCTGCAGGACTTTAGAGCTTGGCCAGGTGTCATGCTAACTTACCACCTGCCGTGGACTGCATGTCCCCTCAAAATTCATATGTTGAAACCCTAATCACCAGTATGATTGTGCATGTATAGAACATGGGGTTAAGTGATGACTCACATATTTCAATATGGTTACAATTAGGAGCATGACATACATGCTCCATACCTATCTTTTCTCAATATTGAGGGCCAACTCAAATCACCAATAAGTAAATGTTTCTTCCCCATCCTTTAATCATTTCAATAGCATTTTATATTGTATGGATGGGCTATGATCTGTTTAAGTATTTTCCTAGTGACGTGTAACATTTAGATGGTTGTTATAGCAAAAGAAAGCAAAAACCAATGTTGCCACGAGTGTCTTAGGAGTGGAATGGCTGAGTCGGAGGGTATGTGAATTTGTCATTGTGACAGATGGTGCCAAATGGCCCTCCATCAAGTCTGCACCCATTGGCAACCTCTGTTGCACCAGCCACGGATGAGAGGACCGTCCCCCACATGCCATGTTATCAGACTCGGTGAGTTTGCCAGTCTGGAGGGTGAAGCACAGATCTCAGTGTGGTTTTTATTTCTGTTTCACTCATGAAATGAGGTTGAGCATTTTTTCCTATTTGAATCATTTGCGTTCCCTCTCTGCTGACTATTGTTCATGTCTATGCAGGCATTTCATCAGTTGCACCCTACTTGGATTGTGTTGTTAGAAAGAAAACTGTCATGGCCAGGTTCCCCAAAGGTAGCACTAGCATGGCCAGGAGAGGGACCTTGAGTGTTCGGTTCCCTGAAGCAGCTGTAACCACACAGCAGGGCACAAGTTCAGCCCACTTGTCCTGCCTGCATCTGCCGCAGCCCTTAAGCGAGCTCTCTGCATGGTGGCCCAGAGAGAGGAGGGCTGACGTGCTGGCACAGTGCTGGAGTCACCCCACAGTCATGTGCTAAGAGAAGTTGAACTAAATTGCCTCCTGGTTTTCCTTGTCCCTCCTATGGGCTTGGCCATCGGGAACTGCCTGCCAGAAACCCAGAGCCAGATCTGAGACTGTGGTGAGCTCACCTCCCCACTGGTGAGGTGTGTTTAGCCCCCAGCAAGCCTCGCTGGTGACCATACTCCACATTATCTGACCTTGACTGCATCATTTCATTCATTTGTTCATTCTGTGGTAGCATTCCTCCAATATGGCAGGCTCTTTCATAGTTTTGGGACCAGAGTAGAGATGAGAACGGACAGATGCCTGCCCTCATAGAGCTTACAGTCCGGCGGGGAGGACAGAAACATGGTAAACAAGCCGAGTATATACCGTGCCAGGATGGAATTTCTGTCTCATTATTTACATTTCTAATAGAATAGAATCAATGTGCATGCAGATCACCTGGGGAATCGTTGGAAAACGCAGATGCTGATTCAGCAGATCGGGGGTAGGGCCGGAGGTTCTGCACTTCTAACAAGCTCCCAGGCAATACTGATGACATCTGTTCCCAGAGCACACTTTGCAAGTAGCAGGGCCCTAGAAGGTGGGTTAAGTGCAGTGGGGCGAGGGGGCCCAAGAATGCTGGTACGGTGGGGTAGTTGGGTATCATCTAGGTTGCTCAGCAAAGGGCTCACTGAGAAAGTGATACTTGCAGGAGGTGAGGAGGCAGCGTCCTGCCCACACTGAGGGGACAGCCAGCACGCAGGCTTTAAGGTGCAGGAGAGGCTGGCGGGTTCGGGGTGAGCAAGGAGGTGAGCGTGGCAGGAGCGGGGTGGTAGCAGTAGGCTATAGAGATTGGGAAGAGTCTAGCTGGGGGCACAGGGTCTCAGGTCCTGGTAACGTGAATAGATACTTCATGTGGTTACTGACAATCGCCCGGTGAGGGTCTCACTCAGGTAGACGCGAGGCTGGAGAGATCAGGTGACTTGCCCAAAGGCCCAAAAGCTACCCCTAGAGCTCAGGTTTTCTACTCAAAGACACAGAGTATAGGGACCTTTTCAGTCGTGCAGACATTGTTTTGAAATACCTCTGGCTAAGTACTAGAAACCAAGACTGGGCAAAGCACAGAAAGGCGAAGCTTGGGTCTGCTGGGCCTGGGGTGCTGCCTGCCTCAGTTCGGGGGAGTCTGCCTGGGCCCTGTTCTTGAGCTTTTGAAGATCTGCCTGTGTCCTGTAGCTGGAGGTGACACACGGCCATTGTGAGCGAGGCCGGCCAGGGGAGGGTGTCCCGAGTGTGGAAGCTTGGCAGGAAGTCCTGCTGCTGTGGGTTCGTGTTAGAGCTCACGATCTCCCCCCTCATCCCCCAACTGACTGACGCCATGTGCTTATTTGCTTGGGGTGTGTGTATGTAGTTCCACTTCATGGTAGAACACAGGCTCTGCAGCCGGGACACCTGAATTTGAGCCCTGGGTCTGTCACTTACTAGCTGGGCAAGTCATTTGACCTTTCTGTGCCTTAGCTTCTCTAACTATAGGTGGGGATGGCCATGATAGTTCCTGGTTTGTTGTGAGGATTAGAGGAATTAATGCATGTAAATCACACATACAGTGCCCAGAACACAGCACATGCTCAGTAAATTGGAGCAGCGTGGACAGTGTCCTTCTGCTGGACAGAGCATTGGTGGGGCCTCAGGGGTATGGGCTGAAGTCCAGGCTCTGCAGTGTGACACTGTTTAGTTCTTTCTGGGATCTGGCACCTGTTCTCTCTCCAGATGCTTTCTTCCCATGCCCCTTGCCTACCTGATAACCCAGGTGTGCTGGTCACCCTCACACATTGTGGCTTTGTGTCCCTGAGCATCTAACACTATGCCAAAACCCTCCACGCTGTGTGCAGTACAGAGGACGTACTTTAAGTGCTTGATGAATCTTACGCAGATGATCTGCTAAATATTAATACTGCAGGTCTCTCAAATAATTGGAGGTGGGGCATTGGCTTGTGAGTGGAGTAAATACCTTTCTCTGTATTTTACTCAATTGTGTTTCTAGCTCTAATGAGTATTGGTTGGATAATTACATTCTCCCATCGGCAATGGAACCCCATTTCCCAGGTTCTTGAGACTTAAGCTATTTCATGTTACAGCCTTCCTTGGAGGGATGAGATTAGGATCATCTGCAGCAGAACTTGGCACAGTTAAAGTCTAGAGAGAGCAACTTCTAAAGTCAATAAAGATCCAGACAGAAAGACTGGTTGCAAGAAAGGATCAGATATCCTGGTGTGAAAATAGAAATTAGCTCGATTAAATGTCACTTAGGAAACTTACCTATCAAGAATATATGTTGCATTTCTGGACTTGAAGAAGTATTTGTACACCCATGTTCACAGCAGCACTATTCACAATAACCGAAAGGTGGAAACAACCGAAGTGTCCGTCAGTGGATGAATGGATAGATAAAATGTGGTCTGTACGTACAATGGAGTATTATTCAGCCTTAAAAAGGAAGGAAATTCCAGCACACGCTACAAGATGGCCGAATCTTGAAGATGTTATGCTAAGCTAAATGAGCTAGTCACAAAAAGGCAATACTGTGTGATTCCACTTACATGAGGTAGCTAGAGTGGTTATATTCATAGAGATAGAAAAGCAGAATTGTTGTTGCCAGGGAATGGGGACGTTATCGTTTAGTGGGTATGGGGTTTCAGTTTGGGTAGGTGAAAAAAGTTTTGGAGTTGGATGGTGTGATGGTTGCACAGCAGTGTAGGGGTACTTAATGCCACTTAGACATGGTTATGAGGGTATATTTTATGTGTATTTTACCACAATTTCAAAAATCAAAAAAAGTTGCATTTCAAAATTGTGGCAAGTGAAGGAAGTTTGTTTCGGCCTGTCTTAGGCTGCCTTTGGTTTGGTGGAATGAAAGGAAAGTGAGGTCTTGTGGCTAGAACTCCATAAAGCACAGACTGCTTAAGTCTGAGGGACTGTTTATTTTCAATAAGTTAACTTCTGAGAATGGGCTCCTGCAGGCTGTGGCTGCTTTGTCAGAAAGTGTGGCATAGAGAGATAAAGTTGGTTCTTTTCTACTCAAAAATTTTACTCTTCCTAAAATTACTTGTTTCAGTTTTACCTAGAGAGGACGTGAGGTGGACATATTAATAATAATAATATGTGGGAAACCGGAAAAGAAAAAGATAGTATGTTCAGATAGGCCAGTTAAATGCATGAGACTGGGATAGATCTTTTTTTTCCACTTCATCTAAAGAGCAAATGGTGGTGACCCATTTTGAAACATGTTTATTTTTAATTACAGTGACCCTTGGCCATGGTAGATGTAATGCTTGTGGGTTCAGCTGTTTGCAGGAACAAGCTGAAATCCCATGACATCAAATGTTGTGTTATTTGCTGAGCCACCATGTGTGTTCTGCAGATGCTGGGGGCGGGCGTGCAGGAGGGATGAGTTACTTGTCTGGTCTGCCTGGTGACCACTGCTCACTCAGCTTGTCTTCACTTATCGTAGTGTGATGAGCTCCAGGCTCAAATATCCACTGGCCTTCTGGTCCTGGGTGTCCAGGAGGCATCTCCAGCTTAACACGATAGATGTGGAACCCTTGATGTCTTCCTGCACCCTACTGCTGCCTGCCATTTTTGTGACATACCAGCAGTCCGGGTGCACCAGTGAAGCTCACATGTCCTCCTTTCCCTCCTCACCTGCCTGACCCATCTACCCCCAGAGCATATCCCGAATCTACTCTTCTATCCCTGTTATCAGCTCCCCAGGCCCAGCCACCGTCCTCTCTAATGTAGTCTAGGGGGCTCCGATGTAGTGCAGGTGGCTGGTCGAGTCTGGGGACCTCCAGCCTCTCGGGCTCCTCTAGTCTAGGGGAAGAGCACCTCACCCAGCCAGCTCCCTGCCTTCCTTCCCCCCAACCCCACAATCTACTCTCAGTGCAGCCGGGATGATTCCTTAAAACCTTTTGAAAAATTATCAAACATGACCACACATACAGAAACATGCATAAAACGTAAACGTAGGTATAACAAGTAATTACAAAGTGAACACCCGTATCACGATCGCTCGGGTCAACGAGGAGGGCATCGCCAGGGTCCCCAGGGCTTCCCGCGTGCCCCCTGCCAACCACACCCCCTTCTGCCCCTAGTAACCACCGTCCTTACTGATGCGTAATCACTGCCTTGCATTTCCTAAACTAGGTAAAACTGGTTTAATTTTGCCTGAAGAAAGAGCTTCATCTGCATAGAGTTATATTAAAATACACCTTTGTGTGTCTTCTTTATTCAGCACTGTTAGTTTTGTTCGTGTTCTCCTTGTAGCTGTGGTTCATGTTCATTGTTGTGGTTATTTCATACAGTGGGATACTATACAATTTGTCCATTTGCAATTGTCAGATATTTGGGTTGTTTCCTATATGGGGCTCATACCAGTCATGCTCCTGTTATAGGATGTTTAACATCCTTGTTCATATTGCCTGGTACAAATGCTCACATTCCTCTTGGGTAATACCTGGAAAGAGAATGGCCCTATCATACAGTCGGGCAGTTTTCCAAGCATTTGTATCAATTTACATTCTCTCTAGTGGTATTTGTGAGTTCCGTTTGCTCCATATCCTCACCAACACTTGGCATTGGTGACCTTTTTAATTACAGCCTTTCATGGGGTGGGGCTGTAGTGATATTTCACTGTAGTTGTAAATGCTTCCCTGATTCCTAACAAGCTCGAACACCTTTTTATCAGTCTAATGGCCACTTGGATATCCTCTTCTTTGAAGTGCGTATTTATATCTTTTACTCATTTTTCTATAAGCTGTCTTATTGATTTGTAAAAGTTGTTTACCTATTTTTTATATGAATTCTTTGGTTTTTGATACAAATATCTCCCAGTCTGTGGCTTGCCCTTTTTCTCTTAAGGGTATCTTTTGATAAAAAGAGAGGTTTAATTGCACACAAAAAAGGAGAGGTTTAGTGAGTGTGGCACATCCTCCAACTGCTTCGAGTCATTTGCCAGGGTGACCCAGCTAGTAAGCGACAAACTCAGTCTCTGAATCTGCTGTCTGCCTTTGTACCCACCACACGGCCAGGTTACCGTGGGGTCTCCTCTCAGAGTTTCCGCGACACCAAAGTCTAGAGTGCTCAGCTAGGCTGCACGTCATCCTTGCGGTTCAGAGGACAAGACATTCTGCATCCGAAAATAATTAGAATAAAGCAGTCAAGGCTTTTAGATGCATGTTTGAAATGAAAGAGAACATTTTAATCTTAAAAAAGGAGATGGTGTTGCCATGCTCCCAGCAAGCTCTGCTTTCAGGTAGGAGGCGTCAGGACATAATGAGCCACAGGTGTTCGGGACCAAAATCCGCCCATGGCCGCAGAGTGTTGCAGAAGGTTTCCCTGCAGTTGGCAGCGTTCCCCACACGTTTCTCATCTCGAAGATGTTGACTGATTATGTAACAGAATGGGTTTTTTTTTTTCTGAACATAGCATTTGAAAGTGCAAAAATATTCCCTGTACTAGTTCAAAAAACATTTTAAAAACAATCTTGGTCTTCAGGTATTGTCCTCGGAAGATGTCTCTGGGGGTCGAGAGGCAGGGTTGGGGAGGGGGAGGCAGCTGAATGAATTGTTTTAAACCGTGAGATCTCAGCCACATAAATTTCTGGTTGCCATCTGAGTTACTCTGTGAAAATAAAGCAAATGAAGGTTGTAATGGAAAGGAGAAGAATGAAGGGAGAGACCAGGGGCAAGAGTAACATGACTCGATTCGTTCCATCAACAAAGTCCAATTTGACCTTTGCTAGGTGCTGGGGACGGCAATAAAGCAACACAAAGTCCTTGCCCTTGTGGTGTTACTGTCTAGTGTGGGGAGAGAAATAGCACACGAATGTACCGTGTTCGGTGGAACAAAGCAGGTGGTAATTATGGGGAGTCGAGGGCAGGGAGGCAAAGTGACTCCACTTTGGGGGTGTCCAGGGTGGGTAAGGTGATGCACTTAGCTTGGATAGTGCTGATTTTGAGGGTCTCCATGGGTCCTCCAGAGAGGAACAAGTGTCCAGCTGGGTGTTGGAAATGGAGCCAAGGATGTCAGAGAAACAGGGCTGGCTGTGGGATCTTGGATGGGGGCAAAGACGGCACCTTGGGAAACACCCTATTCTGGGGCCCAGAGACCGACACCCCCATCCCCCAGCAATGCCTGGCTCCCAGGTGCTCGGGAAGTATTTGTTGAAGTCACGAATGCTGAGGATGGCCTGGAGCACGGGGGCTCAGAGCAGGTATGGTGCCCTGACCCCATGTCCTGGGGATGAATCCTGGAACTTTCCAGTTCTTGCTTGCTCGGGCTAAAATGCAAACCCAGACCTCAGCTTTTGCGGCCAACCCCAGCCTGATCCTGCCTTCATGTCTGACCTCAGGGGCCTCTCCTTAGGCTCTTTGCCGCTGTGGTCCAGCCTCTCCTCTCCGGCTCCTCCGGGTCTCCGGAGAGAGAGCCTCAGGGCTCCATTTCCCAGGTGCCTGGACCTCGGAGCTGGGCCCCTCTTCCCTCCAGGCTGGGCCCCCTCCTTGCGTCCTGCATCCATGCTGCTCCCCTCTCACTCCATCCTCCTCTCTCCTGCCCCTCCTCTCAGCCACCCACTGCTCCCCTCCTGCCACTCTCCAGGAGCTGGATGGGCGAGCCAGCGGGCAGCTGTGGGTGGGGCCAAGCCCCAGTGAAGACTCATATCAGGCCACTGAGCCGGCACATCTGCTCTGCTACCGACATGGACGGGCATCCATTAGAGGGATTTGGGGGTCACAGCAGAGATGGCTTCCAGCTTAGAAGCTGCTGGGGAGATGGAGATTTTGGTGAAACGTAAGGGAAGCGTTTTTTGGAGTCTGCTAGCTCTGTCACAGCATGCCACTCTGCGTCTTCCGTGTCACCAGCCATGCCTCCCCTGTGAGTGTCTGCAGAGCTTTCCCAGCGCCTGGCCCTGTGCTGGGTTGATGCATTTTGCACAAAGTTTTGCGGAATGAGTGTGCAGGGAGATGCAGCAGCTCCGGGCAGAATCTACGATGCTGTTGATACTCTGTCAGCAAACGCTGGATACCTGCTGTATGCCAGACGCTGTGCCGGGAGGGCGCACAATGCAAGGAGCACACGAGGAGAGGCACTCAGCCCGGCTGGGTTTCTCCCGGCTTGATTCCGCCCAGCCTTGGCCAAGCCCTAGTTAACGAAACTTAAAGCATGTCAGTGGGTTTTAAAAACTAATAGCAAAGAGGAAGAGAGAAGCAAAGCCGAGGCAGGGAAAATTCCTTACACTTTTCACCTGCTCAGCTCCTGGCCCTGCCTTTAGGATGAGCCTTTCCCTCTTGAGTCACGGAGTCACACTTGCGGGACATGGAGACCGAGAGACCGGCTGAGGCGTGTCGTGTCCAAGGCCAGCCTGTGTGCTGTGGTCCCTTGGCCACTAGCACGTGGCCAGTGGCTGCCTCTTGCCCAGCAGCCTCAGAACTTTAAAGTGTTTCTGTATTGTGAAAAATCAGCATAAAAATCATCAAACAGTCCTGGGGTTCTGCCAAGCATCGCATGTGGCTGCCACGCTGACCTTCCGAAAGCTCTCCCTGCCCACATCCCTCCTTTGGTTAAAGTCTCCAGAATTCTCCATTGGCCTCAGGGAGAGGAATAAATCTCAGTCTGGTGTCCAGACTACCCCGAGCTCTGGCCCCGCCGCCCGCCTGCACAGGTCCCCAGCCATGCCGACCCCAGCCCCGGTGTCCTGTACCAGCTGGCTCCTCCGCCCGGTGTCCGTCCCAGCATCTCCACCTGGTGACTCCCGCTCCTTCGCGCCCGGGACGCAGCATGCCGCTCCAGAAGCACTCTGCGGCTCTCTCAGGCAGAGCTAGTCATTCCTTCTGTTTTTCCACTACTGCTTTCGTGACATAATTAGATTATAATTATTAGTGTGTCACATAATTAGCTTATCATAATTAGCTGTCTTTCCAGGCACGCCGTGAGCTCTTCCGCTCCCCACATAGCCAGTGGTTGGCGTGTGACGGTCCCAGACTTTTCAGAATGGACCAAATGATGATCGTGGGTTCCTTCTTGGGCGACCTCTATTCTCTCTCTAGACTCCTGGGGGCAGAGGGGGGCGGAAAGGACAGGAGGTGACAGAGGTGAGATGGCTGTTCTAGAGGACAGTGAAAGGGAAGAGAAGGCACACGGGTACCCACCAGCGCGTGGGATGAAACAGGTGCGCGCACAGGCAGCGAGGCTGTGAGGGGTGGAGGGAGGAGGTGAGGATGGTGACTGTGGGCTTGAAGGGGGTGACTTCAGAACACACAGCCTTTCCCTTGCTCTTGGAGCCCCCACATGGTCACAGGAGCTGGGGGGCAGGAAGGAGGGGAGGACACTTGCGGCTCCCTCTGCTGGCAGCAGTGGTGCCTCCTCTACGTGGCTGGCTCCTCTGACCACCCAGAGGAACTCGGGGCCTCTCCATCGCCCCCTCTGGAGGACAGAGTGCGTTAGTGACTAGGGCAAGTGGCCCCTGCCCAGGTGTGTCCTGCAGAACCTGTGTCCAGCACAGGCCGGGTGCTCAATGAGTGTTCACTGGACAAAGCTGCTCTCTTGCCCTCTGCCTCCACCCAGCAAGCAGCCTGCCGACAGGTCCCACATGCTTCCTGGGAGTCCCTTCCCACTGCCTGGCCCTCCTCTTTCCCCCAGCCTTGCAGCCTAGCTTAGGTGGTACCGCCCCTATGAAGCCCTCCTGGAACCCTTGGGTCTGAACTGGGCTCTCCTCCCTTGTCAGCAAGGCCCCTTGGCACTGACTTGCTCGATGACTGCCCAGCTCCTGCTGCCCAGCTGCACCACCCCTGTGTCGGGAGCCCCCTGAGGGCAAGGACCCACTTGCCCATCATCTGGCTCACGTTGCCTGGAGCACACTGGCGGTCTCTGGAGAGGAGTTGGACTTTGAGCCTACGTTCACCTCGCTGTGCCGTTGGCGTGTGGATGAGGTTGGGTCTGCAGAGCAGCCAGGGCTCTTCAAGGACAGCGATTCCGAGCCTTGCTATTGTCTCGATCCTCACTTTGGCCTTCGTGTCAGGGTGGGCCAGCCTGGGGCGGGGGGCTTAGATGGATGCCCCTGCTCCCCGGGTTTCTCTAGGTCTCTGAGCTCTGGCATTTACGAGGAGGTCAAGTGGGGCTGGTCCATGCTTCTCTCCCTTCTAGACTCTGCCCCATGCGGAGGCCCATGGTGGCATATCTTACCCTGTGCCATGTTGGTGACAACCAGCCAGCCTCACTTCCCAGGGACTGAGAGTCACGGGGGCGGGGGGGTGCCGTGACACCGAGGTCCCCACGTAGGTCAAAGATGATTATGATGGCAGCTCATATTCATGGACTACTTACTATGTGTTGGTCACTGTTCTTAGAATTTCCTGTATGTTAGCTATAAATTCTTCCAACAAGACTTGAGGAAACTGAGGCAGAGAGTGAAAGAGTAATGAACTTCCCCAAGATGACATGGTGTAAGTAGCAAAGGGAGGATCTGAACTAGGCGGCCTGGCCCCAGAGCCCATGTTCAAATACCCATCCTGTGGCATACTGAGCACCGGCCGTGCTGCAGGCACTAAGAGCAAGCAGCTTATGTTTGAGGACTGCTGTGTGGCAGGCACAGTTACAAATCCTTCATGTATGTAAACTGGTTTATTCCGCGCAGCCTTTTGTGGGATAGGCACCGTTATGTCCCCATCTTACAGATGAGAAAATCGAAGCACTGAGAAGGTCAGTGATTGTAGCAAAGGCTGCTGAAGTGGGAAGGAGGACCTGCCTTTCCTGCTGGACGTGCTGCCGGGTGCCAGCCACGTCAGCCTTGCCCTCGGAGCACCTGAGCTGAAGGCCAGGCCTCTGGGACAGAGGTGAAGCAGTGCATGCAGGGCGCATGGTCCCTACAGTGTGCCGAGACCTCTCTGGTGGGCAGATGGTTCTGGGATGATGGGGCCGGAGGTCATCCCCTCAGGCAGAGGAATTTGTCAGCCAGATGCTCGGGATAAGCGCAGCTTTGTTTCCTGGCCAGAGGGACAAGGTCACGGCAGCCCTGCTCAGCCAGGAGGGTTTGCAGGTGGCAGGATGGTTGTTGGAGATGACGCTGACCTTGTGTCCCGTAGCAGAAGAGAATGTATTGATTGGTGTCAGGTTTTACTGGGGTGTTATGCACAGGGTTGCCCTGCGCTTTCATTGCTGAGGATGGAATCTCCCTGCTCTGAAATGATACCCTCCGCTGTGAATATCTTCCTCGAAGCCTGGGAGCTTAGAAATAAAACAATGGGGCCAACATAACCTTGGAATGTCTTCAGGCATGGCTTGAATGACAAATTCACACTGATATGATCTAACTCTCTGTCAGCTAGATAATGAGGATCGTGGTGATAAATCTCATTTTGTATTTTTCTGTGAGTTTTCATAAGCATTGCCTTTTTAGATATTGAAGGCAACCCTGGAATAGGCTGGCCCATTTCTCTTTCAACCCCAGGCTCAGTGAGCCCGAGTAACTTGCCCAGGGTCACACAGCTAGTAAGGGCATGCTGGGGCTAGAATGGGTGGGGCCTCTTGTTCTGGGGTCACTGCCTTCCCAGCCCTCCTGGCTGTCATTGAGGAATGTGCTTTCTGCGTGGCTCTGGGACTGAGCGCAGGTGGACGCCCCAGGCACCATCCGGCAATTATTGAAGACCTGTCATTTGTCACTTCAGCACCTCCTGGTGCAGCAGGAAGAAAGAAAAAGGCACTCTGCTCGGTGAGAGGCTGGGAGATCTGCCCTTAATGCTGATCACGAGAAAGCAGGGTGTGCCCAGCTCTAGCGCCCGAGCTCTGTGCTACTCAGGGTAGAGATGGGGGTTACACAGTTCAGTAGTTCTCGAGCACTTGTGGTGTGCTTGGTGCTGTCCTAACTGTGTGTGCAACTGTATTAACTCACTTAACCCTCACGACAAGCGAGTTGATGTGAAACGACATGACAGGAAAACCAAGGCAGAGTGAGGACAAGGCTGCTCAGTTAGCAAGCGGCGGGGCCGGGATGCAAACCCACACGCGCAGACGAGCCTCTGCCCCACACAGTTGGCAGCGCGTGGAGTAGGGTTTTGTTTATCCCAAGATTGGCCCCCAGCCTAGCTTGGAATAAGCTGAGATTTGAGGTAGTGCACGAAATGCTCTGCCTGGGAAATGAACAGGGATGAGGAGGGAGCTCTCCACGGGAGAAACAGAGCTGGGAAAAGAGGGTCAGAGAGTGAGGGACTGCCCACCCGGCAGGACGTGGCCGTGCGGTCCGGAGCAGCTGTGTGATGTCCAGCTTCAGGTGGTGCGTGCTGCGTGCTATTACACCAAACCCCTGGTCGCTGCTGCACTCAGGGGAGCTTTATGGGTTGGAGTGCTTTGGGGGGATGAAAACGAGGAGGTGACATCACACTGGGGCACAGGGGAGGAAGGGAAAAGCTAGCATTTTCTTCCTGGCTTTGCAGAGTAGAGAAGGAGCATTCGAGAGAAGCGGGAGCTTGGAGGAGCAGAAGCACTTGGAGCGTTGTCAAAGTATATTTTTGAAAAAGTTAAACACATAATTCTCATACAAATAGACAGCAAGCATGTGTCAAAGGCTTATTTAATTCATTAATGAGGGAACCAGCGGGATGACGGAGCTGCTTCCAGGAAAGATACGGAGATGGGCGTATTTCGTTAGTGAGAGAATGCTGGAAGGAAATTCCAAAGTTAGACACAAAGCCCGCTAACATCCGCATCCTAACATCCTGGGGCGATGAAACCGTAACCTTTGGGATGATCTGTCATCGCTTCAGACAGAAACAACGGGCAATTTATTAATATCCAACAAGTTAACATCTGACTTTACAAAGTCTGAGCCACCACCAGGAGTGAATCATCAAAGTTAACATCTGACTACGAAGTTCTAGCCACAGTCAGGAGTAAATCATGAAAGTTAACGGTCCCAAAAGTCAGGTGACCTTTTGCTGGGTTTGTTCAAGGGGACTCCAGTGTGACGTTGAAATATTGAGAGGCATCTGTTGGCCTCATTTTGGAATTTTTTGATAATTTTTTCCCTAGCAGACTTGGGGACAGCTCAGGGAGATGTGCCTCTGAATTTGCTGTAGTAAATTCCGGGTTTGGGACTCTAGCATTATTTAAATACTGAGGGACACAGGCTCACCCCTGCAGGTAGTGGGTTGGGATGCACCCTCACCTCCACTCCTTCCCAGAAGCCCATTATGGGAACTGAAAAGGATTTTTTTTTTTAATCTAAAACCCAGAAAGACAAGAAAGAGAAAACGTCAAGAGCTTTGGAATCTGGAAAGCAGAAGAGTGAGCAGTACGTCGTCCACGGAAGGCAGCTGCAGGGCGCTGCCAGTAGGGCAGGTGGAGCTGAAAGCAGGAGTGTTGGCAGAAGTCAAGGTCAAGGTCTCCTGTCCCCTCGTCCAGGCAGCACAACCAGAATGCACCCCCCACCCCAACTTTGGCAAAAGCAAGGGTTTACTCTGCAGAGAGGGATACCAAGTGTCCGTGGAAAGAAGGGATTTAGAGGGAGTGTACACAAGGGTTAGAGACCCGCAGCTCCCTTCCCCTGCTCAGCTCCAGCCAGCCGGCAGCCAGTTCAGCACCCACTTAGGAGACCAGAAAGTTCTTCTCTGAGGAGTCCAACCAGCCTGGGAGAGGGGTCTAAAGTCCTGCCTCCCGAGGTGCCCACCGAGGCAGCCTGATCACCCTGCAGTGAGGACGTCAGCCCCAGGCTCACCCTCATGCCCAGAGCAACCAGGCAGCTCCTCGTGCCTCTTACCTGAGACCAGGCAGCCCAGAGTCCCCAGACATCTGCTTCTACCAACTAGATGTTAAAAGCACGGCCCCCTGCTTCAGTCTTGATGAATAAAAACGTCCCCAGACATTGTCAAATGTCTCCTTTACAGTTTGGAGGTTCCTAAATAAGTTAAATGTGGAATTACTGTATAACTCAGCAGTTCCACTCCTAAGTATTGGCCCCAAATAATTGAAAACAGGCGCTCAAATATTGTAAAGAAATATTCATGGAGGGTATTATACATAATAACCAAAAGGTAGAAACAACCTAAATGTCTATCAGTGATGAATGGGAAAATAAAATGTGCTATATATTAATGCATACAGTGGAATATTATTTGGCCATAAAAAAGGATGAAGTACTGATACCTGTTACAACATGGGGGAACTGGAAAACATCATGCTGAGTGAAAGAAGCCAGTTGCAAAAGGCCACATACTATACAATTCCATTTCCATGAATTGTCAAGAATAGGCAAATCTGTAGCGACAGAAAGCAGATTGGTAGGGAGGGGTGGCAGGTGTACTGGGAGTGACTGGCTGATGGGTACAGAGTTTTATTTTGGGAGGAGGAAAATGTTTTACAACTAGATGATGGTGATGGTTTTATAACATTGTGAAGGTACTCAGTGCTGCTGAATTATACACTTGCAAATAGTTAATGGTATCTGAATTTCACCTCCATTAAAAAGAGAAAGACGGTTTGGCATCTTGTAACACACTATTTCCCTGTTTGCCATGAGGCCAAGTAAGTGAGCTGGGGAGACCTGCAGGTGGGTGGTCTGGCAGGGCAGTACAGGAGTGGGCAGTATGGTGTGACACGGCAGAATGGGCTCTGGAGCAAGGTGGGCGTGAGTTCAAATCCTGGCAAGCTGTGTGATGTTGGCCAAGTTACTTAACCCCTCTGAGCCTCAGTTTCCTCATCTGTAAGATGGAGCTGCTAACAGTGCCTGCCTCATAGGGTTGATGAGGAGAAAGAGCTCTTAAGGTTGACCATGAATGGGTTCTAGCCGGAAGCCGGGGGATGCCACTTCTCCAAGCGCTAATTGCCGCTTCTGTAAAACCGAGAGTGAGAACCCTGCCTGGCACAGCCTTGCCACATGGGTGAAGGAGATAACGGCAGGATGTGCGCAGGCAGCTCCTAGCCCGGGACTGTTCTCAGGCCGTGGAGGCTGTATGGGGGAATTCAGAGGATGGCCGGTCTTTCTTTCCCCCGTGACCTGTCTGCCATATCCTGCCTGCGGAAGCTTGGGCTGGAGCTGCCAAGGCTCCAGAAGCCTTTTGCCAGGTGACCGGCCGGCCTGTACCTGTCCAGCTCCTGCTGAGATGTGGCACGTGTGCCCTGACCCACGCTGGGGCACACAGGTTTTTCCGTGCAGAGATTATCCTCCCAGCCCAAGGTCAGCTGGTTAAACCTGCTTTAGCTCAGATGCCGGGAGAGTTTTTAGGCTCCTGGGATCAAATATGCTGAAATAAAAAAGCAAAAAAAATATCTAAGTCAGTGGTTGGTTCTCAGCCACCCCCCAGGGGACATTTGGGAATGTCTGGAGACATTTTTGGTTGTCACAGTTGGGGCCAAGGGGTTGCGGGGGGTTGCTCCTGGCATCTGGTGGGTAGAGGCCAGGGAGGCTTCTAGACACCCTGCAAACACAGGACAGACCCCTGGACAAGGAACTGTCTAGCCCAGAAAGTCGACAGTGCTGAGGCTGTGAGCCCTCCCCTGAGTGATGTGTTGCCGTGGGCAACTCCCACGAGGGCACCGTTGCCCCTGGCCTGCCACGGGCCTCTTACCAGGTATCTCAGTGGCCAGGCAAGTGTCTTCCTCCCTTCACGGATGAGAAAGGTAAGACCCAGGAGGGATGAGAGACCTGTCCAGGGACCCCCAGCTACCATGTGGCAGAGTTAGTATTCAAACTTGGATCTGTTTCACGCCAGAGCCTGTTTCCTTAACTGCCCATCAGTAAAATGGGGAGAATAATATATGTCCAGGATACCTTATGAAGACCAAAGGGGATAAGATATGTTTTATTTACCCAGTGCCCCTTCCTGCCTGAGAGCCACGTGGCATGGCTTGCTCACGGAGTGGAGAGGCAGACCTGGAGCAGGTACGTGAAATATACCATGCTAGGACTAGGAGTGGGAGGACGTGGCACCTGGGGAGATAATGGGCACATTACCTGAGTGTTGGTAATACTCATTTGAGTATCGATGCTGAGGCAGTATTGCTCAGCCGAGTATGGAAGACAGGAGGCAGTCTCCATGCAGAAGAAAGGCGGGAAGGGTGTTCTAAGAAGATGGAATAGCATGAACGAAGGGAGGGGATTATCAAATGATGTGGGGCTGCAGAGGGAGCTGAGTGCTGAGCTGAGTCGGGGGCCCCCCGGCTGGTAGGAGAGAAGCGTGGCTGTGGACTCAGGGAGGGCCTGCCCTCGGGGACCTCATACGCTGAGCAGGAGAGCTTGGGCCTCCTCCTGAGGGTGTGACTGGGGGGAGCAAAGGGTCAGGGTACATTCCAGATCCATCGTTCCTGCTGCTTTGTGGAAGATGCACCTGAAAGTGCCCGTGGCCAGGCCACCAGAAGGCTCTGGGCAAGTGAGATGAGGATGAAGCATCGAGAATGGTGAGGAGAGGCAGATTTGAGGAAGCAGCAGCGGGTGAAGTGGGCAGAACTTAGCAACCGGTTTGCCTAGCGTGGCAAAGCTTCACTCTTGCCTGTTGCTCTGTAGAATTGTGTAGTTCGAACACGTAAGTCATTGGTTTGTCCGTTCAGCTGTTGATGAGCATGTAGGTTGTTTGGAGCTATTACAAAAACGCTGCCGTGGTGTCCCTGTACGTGCCTTTCAAGGGACACGTGCATTGATTTTTTTGTTGGGTGCATGGGAGTAGAATTGCCGGACTACGGGACTGTGTCTGTACAGGTTTCGTAGACACGGCCAGATGATGGTCCAGAGCGGACCTCCTTACGCTACCGCCAGCATGGGTGAGAGCTGTCGTTACGTCACGTCGCCACCAACATTTCTGTTCCCGAATCTTGTGGTTTTAATGTGCATTTCCTCAGAGAATAGTGTCTCTGAGCACTTCTTTGTGTATTTTTTGCTTTTGGATATCTTTTCTTGCCCAGGGTGCATCCAAGTCTTTGTCCGGTATTCTGTCAGGTGGTCTTTCTCTGATGTGTGTCTGAGTCCTGTGTCAGGTCCGCGTACCGCCAGGACCCTCCTACCCGTGTGCCTTCCATGCTCACTGTCTTGCTAGTGCCTTTGGAATGGGAGTTTTACATTTTAATATATTGAAGTTAATGATGGCAGCAAGGAAGCAAATGTGTTTATTAAAAACGGAGCAAAATGGTACTATGGCCAGTGTGACTTTTAAGGGGACGGAGAGATTCCCTCCAGTTTAGGGAGAGGAGGGAATGACCTGGGAATGCGTCCTGAGTCTTGGGGCTTCTCCCCACTTCTCTGTCTGAGAAAGGGGGTGCTTTCTGCCCAGATCCTCAGAGCACCCACAGGATCCACTGAATTCACCTGATGGGGAGGACTCTGGAGAGGGAAGTTGGTGTGGTTCTCACCAGTTCTGCTTAGAACCCAAAGGCCCCAAACCCACCTCCTGCCTGGCTGCAGGGCAGGTCTGGGGATGGCACAGCAGGGCTGTTGGGATGGCCTCGGAGGGCGAGGATAAAGCTTGGGCTCGAGTCGGGCGGCAGAACCGTGGCACCGGGGGAGTGGCAGGAAGCACCCCTGTCCTCTATTCCTCCCTGGGGTCTCCCCCTTCCTGTCCTTCCCATCCAAGGCCTGTGAGCCCTTGCCTGAGGGACGTGGGGGCCGGATTCCATCTGTCCCATCCTGGCGGTGTCCAGTCCTAGGGGGCTCAGGCCTCGTCCCCACAAGGGCTGGCAGTCACGCTGAAACCCACACTCCTACCGCACAGCCTCATCCTGCCTCCTCCCCGTCGCACACAGACCCTTGTTCACCAGCATGTGGGTCTTCCTGCCTCGGGGCCTTTGCTCAAACCCTGCCCTGGGCTGAAGGCTCTTTGCCCAGGCTTCCCGCCCTCCAGGCCTCTGCTCTCTGCCTGCCTTGTCCCATGTCACCTTCACCCTGCTGTGTTCCCTCCTCGGCACTCGATGCTCCCTGTCACATGGTGCCATTGGGGTACGGCCCCCTCTGTCCCACCAGCATAGCAGATCCACCAGGGCAAGGACATCACCTCATGCACTGCACACCCATGGCCTGTCATGCCTGGCACAGGAGGACTCACAAACACTGACGCGGGAGGAAGCAGCACTTGGAGCCAAAAATAGGCGGAGCAGGGTACAGAGCGGGTTCCACGGCAGAGGCGAGAGTACCCCCTGTCCTGTCTGTGCCCTCCATCCTCAGTTAAGAGAAAACCACGATGGGATGTTAAGCTCTAGGGCCCAGGTTGTGTTTCCTAGGAGGTGGCCAGCCTGCCGTCCTTATCCCGTATAATCCTTGGGCTTCGGTCGGTTTTGAAGGAGAGGCCAGTACGTGGCCACATGCCTGGCCTCGAGCAGGAACCTGCTCGGAGAAGGCCGCTTTTCGCCCCCTCTGAGCCACATGTAGCCATCCCGGGTGCAGGAGTGCAAGGACGGCCCTGTCCTGGGGCAGGGCGGGTGTGGATGGAGGATGTCGTTTACGTGTCTGGGCAGATGCTGTCAGCAGCTGAGGTTGTGATAATCCAGTGCTAAGCTATGATTTTGTTTTAGTGCCCTCGCCCGCACCAAATAGGGCTTCTCTGAACAGTCAGAGCAAGAGCTAGTGCTTTTCTGAAAACCTGGGCAACAGCCGTGGAATCGCTGCCTTCCTGGTACCCTGCTTTTGAGGAAGGTGTAGTTGTCAGATCCAGGAAGGAACCTGCAGCTCCTGCCAAGGGTCACACAGTGCTGGGCCAGCACCAGGACTCTCGTCCTGCAGGCGATGGCTGATCTCTCTGCTCCCCATGGGGTGGAGGGTGCGGGGTGGGTGGGGAGGTCTGGTGGGCAGGGCAGGGGCTACAGAGGTGTGAGGGGCTCAGCTGGACACCAGGCACTGCAGCTCATGAGCCGAGTGACCGTGGACAAGGGAGAGGACCCCTCTGAGCTCAGTCGCCTCTTGGGTAGAAGGCGAAATACTCCCCCTCTTCAGCCTGTTATGAGGGCTCAGTAGAAAACAGCTCCTGGAATGGGGGTCATGCAGTAAGAAGTGGGGGGTCTCAGAAGTGGGATGGCAGAGATGCCCACCAAGCCACAAAATGCTGATGATCACTGAAAGAATTTTCAATGGCATTTGCACAGTATTTTTAAGTTCTGATTATTGAATGATACTTGCTTTGTTTGTACCCATTTAGGCTAGTGATTCTCAGCCAAACCTGTGCTGTGGAATCACGTGGGGAGCCTTGTAAAATTATAAAAACTGGCCAGGTCCCCACTCCTCTGTCATATTTTGATGTAGTCACGTGGGGTGCAGCCTGGGCACCGGGAGTATTTAAAGCTCCCCATGTGATGCTGCGGTGGAGAGCCCCGTTTTAGGCAGTCATGTATAATCTTTAATTCACCACCTTCCAGAAATCTATAGGAAACCCAAGATAGGTTATGTAAAAATGCATGTAAGTTCTTAAGAGAAATTGTGCCTTATTGTAGCAATTCGTATCCATCATCTTGTCTGTTATTTGAAGTGTATTGGTCAACTCCCTAGCTGGTCATCCGCACTGGTTCTCCTTTGAACCCCCTTTGTGCCTCGGGGCCTTTGCACTTGCTCTTCCCTCTTTCTGGAACACTCTTCCTGGGCCTTGGTCTGGCAGATCCTTTGAAGCATTCAGGGCCCAGCTTAAATGTCACTTCCTCAAAGGAGCCTTCTCAGACTTCCCAGTCCCAGGTGGTCCCCTCCCCAGTTACACATGGTCACATCACCCTTCGCTTCCCCAGAACTGCTGTAATGACCCTGTTACTCATGGCTAGTTGCTCTGCTCTGAATGCGAGCCCCTGAGAGCTGGCCTTGCCTGTCTCTTTCACTCCTGGTGTCCGTGCCCCGTCCAGCGCCTGGCATGGACTTGTCGAACATATATGGAGTTGAGGGTGCATCTTCCGTGTTTGTAAGTCCCTGAGCACAGGCTGCTGGGTTGTGTCCCTGTGCAGCCTCTTGCAGTACCTGGCGCTGGGGTAGAGGCACCGTTGGCACAGGTCCATAAATAAGATCACTGACTTTTTATACAATTAAAAAAGCCACGCTGTTTGGTGCTAGGTTGTTACAGAAGAATGGAAAAATGAAGTAGGTGACTGAATAGTAATGCACAATTCCAATTTGGGATCTTATCACTATACGGTTAAAATGTGTGAAGTTAGAGACCAAATGTTGAGTGATAATGTTTGGGTGAATTTTATTTTCTTCTTTGTGCTTGTTTTATGTTATGAAATTTTTCTATAATGAACACATATTTTGTACAACCAGGAATATTAAGTTTTACAGGGAGATTTATGTTTTTCAGAGCTTCTGGTATAATAGGTGAAGAACTCTGGCTACAAAAAAAAGAGTATATATTACATACATTTATAAAAGAAATGTACATATTTATATTTCCCTGGCTCTGAAGTCAGACCAGCCTTGCTGTACAACCTGAAGCTCTACCTTAAGCCACCTTAGGACCTTCCAAGCCTCAGTTTTCTCTTCTGTTAAATAGGGATAATGGTAGTTCTTAGGGACAATATCCAGCTTAATCATTTAATCCCCCTCCCCCGCACCTACGAAGTAGGAAAAAGAAACCGAGGAAAGGGAACTTGCCACTCATGCCGTCAAATCAGGCTTAGAGCAGGGTCCAAGCTACCTCCTCAGCAGGTCACGCTTTGGCCACCTGACTGTACCTGGACACAAAGGAATTGATCAGTCCTGTAAATCCACCCTAGAGAAATTCTTACAGAATGTGGCCAGAAGTGGACCGGGTGCTGTGGCTGTACCAGGGCAGTACGGGAGCGTGTCTCCTCTAGGCCACGGAGCCTCTTGGTGTGGCATAAAGAGCCCTGGATTTAGAACCAGAAAACCTGCGTTGTGGGTCCTTCCCGTCACTTGCCAGCAGTGAGGCCACTGGCTGATATCTCTCTGTCTTGGTTCCTCACCTTCCTGCCTTGGGCCTGGCCCCGGTGGTGGTGTATGGACCCCAGGGTCATTGGCCAGCTGCCTGTCTGGCTCCCCCAGCCTGTCATTGATAACAGCAGATGTGTTCTTATCACTGTCACACGGAAGGACCCCAGGGTCCTCTTGGCAAAGGAGGAGACCCAATGTTAATTGAAGCCTGGCCCAAGCTGGAAGCGGGCCATGGGGTGCCCCACCCCGCTCCCTAGCCTCATTCTGGGCCCCGCTCTCCTGCACACCCCTCTGTGTGGACCCTGGAGGGCACCAGGAGAAACGAGGTTCGGATGTGCCATTGACCATTACCGAAGTGCGACGGATGGAAGACAAAACGTGTGAGGGTCAGAGGCTTTGCACATGCTATTTCCTGCCTGGGACACACCCTTCCTTCTCTGTGCCTCGAAACATGTGCCCCGCACAGCCTGTACGGTGCAGCTGCGCTGCCCGTCCTTTGGAACATTGCCTGTCTGCACACCAGGCACAACGAGCTGCCTCCTCCTGCCTTCTCCTCTCTTACTGCCGCACCTCAACACCTCCCCACCCCCGCCCCCGGCGTAGCTCAAGCCAGTGAGGATGTGTTGGTTTCCCGTTTGATCTCTCTTGCTAGGCTAGGAACTTGCCAAGGGCAGAGAGAGACCAAATCAACCCTTAAGCAGCCCTCCCTACCCCACAAGGACCTGCACGGAATGGGCTCAACTGTCTGTGAGTTGGATGTGGATGCAGAAGATGCAAGGTGCTTCCCAGGCACCTAGACATCGTCAGCCTCCTCATTGAGCCCCTGGGTCCCCTAGCTGCAGGCACACCTTCCTACCCACTCCCAGGGCCTGGCATTTCCTTGGGAAGATCTCTGGTGTGACTGAGTCGTGCCTGGCTGCGGGAGAGCATGCTTCCAGCCTAGCAGAGCAGCTCTGAAAATGTAAGCCGAAATTAGTCCAGAGCAAACCATTTAATGACTCCCGCTCGACTCAAATGAGATATGAACCAAGTAAACACCAAGCAAAATGAATTTTTGATTACCGCTTGGGCATTGTGAGTATTTCTGTCTGCCTTGCCCAGTGGTTTTTTTTCCCCCCAACTCAAGCATGAAATACACTCCGCAGTTCCTTAGAAGAGCCCGGCGGGCAGGGCCTTTGGGATAAAGTAATGTTGGAAATTACCAGCATAAGAAAGGAAGATGACAGGCCTTCTCGGGCAGAGGTTATAGCCTCTCTTCTGTAATTAAAATTTACTTTAAATTTCAGGGCTGCATTTTATCAAGACTAAAGCGGGGGATGGTGTGCAGTGCAGCTGTAAAATCATATTTTATAGCTGATGTTTTGTCAGGGAAGTTTAATGAAGAGGGGGTTTTAAGATCAGTTCTGATTTCTAGAAATTTTATCAGCATGGGCATGGGGGGCTGCTCCATGCCGGTGGTGGGGTGGGGGATATAAAGGTGAGTTGGATGCAAAGCCTGCCCTCAAGCAGGTAGCCGTAAATTAGGTATAAGGACAGACAGAAAGATCTCCAGGCTCTAGGAAAGGGCAGTGAGTTCAGAGCCCAACAGGTGGATCCTGGGTGGCTTCATGGAGGTGGCATTCTAGGCAGGCCTTGAAAGATACTGAGGCTTTAAATTTGCATTAAACTGGAGCTGTTGGGAGGCTGTTTATAAGGGGCTAGTTACTAAGTGACCCCACTGGCAGGATGCAAAGAAAGGAGGGATCTGGCTTCTTTCCCCTTCTCCCTCCTGTCCCCCCAGCTGTTCTTTTAAAGCCTGGCTCAGACCTGCCGCCGCTAGAAGGAGCATAATGTTTAAGAAATCAAGCTCAGTGGGGCATGCTTTCTGGGTTTGCATCCTGGCTCTTGTTCACACTAGCTGTGTGATTTCAGACGAGTGACTTCATGTCTCTGAACCCCCATTTCCCTATCTGTAATGAGATGGGATAAGGACAGTATCTATAAGATAAGGAGGTTCTGAGCAATGAAGGGAGCACCATGCCTGACAAACAGCAAGCGCTTAATAAGCGTCCACTGCTGCTACTGTTGCTGGAGTTACCATCTGACTTTGCCCAGTTTGGGTCTTGCCTCAACTCTCTGCTAAGACACAGCGCCTCCCGTGCCTTCTGGATATTATTTTATTACTTACGCTGGGGGTGGGGGCTGCTAGGTCATTCCTGTTGCTGAAGAGGAGAAACAAGCGCAGCCAGAGGTGACATGGTCAAGGTCGCACACCCCCAGGCGCTGTTGAGATGCACAGCAGGCTTCTGAGTGGCAGCTCTCTCCCGCGGCTGAGTGACGAGCCCTTGGCCAGGGAGGCTGAGCTGGGATGCTGCAGGGGTGGTGTCTGCTCATCCCATGTTCCTTCCTCCCAGCCTTGCACCGCAGACTTGATGCTGTTCTTGAACTTGATTTCCTCACCTCCTGGAATGCGAGGGGAGAGGGGAGGGGGCTGCGCCGTGTCTGCCTCTGTGACCGGACAGATGAGTTATGGAGGAGGAAGGGCTTCCAGATGCCCGATCTATGTCCCAGGGGGCTGCAAGGCAGCTTCCCATCTGGCAAGGGTGCAGAGCCCCGCACCTGTTTGGAGAACCATCCAAAAGGCCCTCGAGATCCCTCAGAAGGGCGATCTTCTGAGGGACCTCAACTCTCTGCCTCAGTTTTCTCAGCTGTAAAATGGGACCATAGCAGCCTTGCCTCCTGTGGTCACTGTGCAGAAGAATTTAATAGAATGCACAAAAAGTGTTTAACATTCCTGTGTGAATCTGTCTTTTAATCCTGTTCTATTTCCCTGGAGTGCCCACCATCAGCAGGGTGCCTGGGACCCGGCCACGAACAAGATAAGACCCTGCCTCGTGGAGTTTACTTTCTTTTGGGAGCGAGGGGAGAGTAGCTCTTAGCGCACTGCCTGACCTGCGGTGAACTCTCAAATGATAAGGGGTATCTGCTGTCAACCAGAATTATCATTTAAAGCCAACCTCATTCTCTCCTCACCCAAAGAGACTGTTAAACCAGCAGAAACCAGAGACGCGTGTAGTTTGTGAGCCCATCCTGCTACGGGGGTTTGTTTGACATTTCTGTTAATCCGTGTTTAGCGTGTAAGCAGATTATCTGGGCAGAACTAGGACTTTGGCATGCAGTGATTTGCCCGGCTCTGGCCGGGGCTGCTGGCCTGTGACGCTAGCCTTGCGGCTCGGTCTTTGTGTTGAAATCCAGGGGGCCCCGGTGGTGAGGTTCGGGGCTGGGGGAGGGGCTCCATGGCTGTAGAAATGTGTCTGCTGAAAGGGCTGTGAGCACAGACGCATCAGCCTCGATGCTCGAGAGGCCCCGCAGGGAGCCCCGCTCTCACCCCCGTGTTTTGCACACTGGCCCCGTGCAGACCTGTTGTGAGCAGTGCTGCTGTGAATGTGGCTCTGCAACTATCTGGGTGAGCCTTCCCCAGGACCCCGGAGTGAGGTCTGTAGTGCCGTGGCGCCGGCACTCAGGCCGGGCTCCCAGCCCTGTCCTCTGGGCTTCTTCAAAGCTCCCAGTGGCTGACTCCCAACCTTCTTTTTGGCTGAACAGGGCCCACAGGCGTTGACTGGGGACAGTTGTCTCAGGTCTGGACTTGGCTGCCTACAGCCCAGCACGCTGCCCCCAGGCTCACAGGCCACTGAGCGTCTATATTGGAGTGACCTCCCACTGCGTACTTGGGCAGCTGTAGGGTAGGGAGGCTGTGCCTCCTGTTGCCCTCCCAGCACTAAGGGAAGGGACAGGGGACATCAGAGGTGTCCTCACCCATCTGTTCATGCAGGGCGGTCGGTGCCAGTTCTAGGCGATAATTCTGGGACTTGCGCATCACCCCAGAGGGCTGCCAAGGCCAGTGGTGTGCAGGTGTCTGGGGCAAGGACTTCAGATCCCAAGGTGGCCCCCAGACCACCCTGGGGCCCAGGAGATACTTAGACCTGCCTCTGGTCAGCCTGCAGGCAGAGCAGAGAGGACCTCGGGCCCTCAGAATCCCAGTGCAGACTTGGTGTTTAGTCTGTGTCTAGTTTGCTTAAAAAAAAAAAACAAACAAAAAAACAAGGAAACCTCATTTTGTGTATATGCACTAGATCAATGGTCCCTGACCTTTTTGACACCAGGGACTGGTTTCATGGCAGACAATTTTTCCATAGACCGTGGGGTGGGGGCATAGGGTGCCATGGCGGGGAGGGTGTGGGGCTCCGGTGGTGACGCGAAGCCCCTTTCCTATTAGGCCACAGACCAGTACCGGGCCCCGGCCCGGGGGTTGGGTACTGCAGCACCAGATCGCTCAAGGTAGAAATGATATGACAAACTGGGATTCTGTTTACAGTAAGCTGGGTGGGCGGGCAGGTGTGAGACGAAGCCAGGTCAGCCCTGGGTGGGTAACTGTCGCAGTTGGATGCTGGCTACATGGAAGTTCATTCCGCTGCTGTCTCTGTTCCTGTGTATATTTGGCATTTGCCGTATTCACAGTTAAGAAAAATCTAGCCGTTGTCTCCACCTCGTTCTTGGAAGGAAACTAACCTTTCCTGAGCACCTCTGACATGTGGACATCTCCTCTGTTCTTTCACTGAGAGCTCACAGCACGCCAGTGGTGGGCGCTGTTGTCCCCATTTCACAGGTGAGTAAACCAAGGCTCCTTGACATTTCTGCTGGAAAGTGGCTTGGCTGGGACATGAACTAGATCTGACTCCCAAACCTCGGCTGTCCCCCTGGACCTGCTGCCCCTGGATAGATTGTCCCAGGCTTGCCTCCGTAGCCGGGGTCTGTGCAGCCTGGGCCACTCAGGTCCTGAAATCCCAGCACTCCCCACTGCTGTTCCCGGGGGGGCCTGAGCCTGTCCCTGTGGCTTTGCCATCTCCCTCTCCCACTCCCAGTAGGTCCTGCCTGCAAGGACCCAGCGATTGTTACACACAAGGCGAGACAGAGGCCCAGGGCGAAGGAGTAATGACTTGGCCCAGGTTCCTCGGTGGCAAGCCGTCCCCTGTGCCATGCCAGTTCTCCACCCTTTCTATCTCCCCAGAAGCGAGGCCACCTCCCTGTCCCCGAGCCCCAGGGGCTGCCACTGCCTCATTAGCCGCTCTCGTTTCCTGTATCTTCCCTGGGCTCCCAAACTCCGCTGCTCAAATCTTCCCTCACCCCTGGGCTACTGTGCTGCCCACGAGTCCTAGTCCCAGGCTTCCTCTTCAACTTGTTTTCTTCCGGGTCTTGTTTGGTTTCATAACTTGTGCCTCTTCTGCTCTGCTGGGCTGGTGCCAGCCAGTCCCTCTGCAGAGCAGAAGTTTCTCTGCTCCTCCCTCTAGGCTGTCCCTGCCACCCCTGGGCCTGTGTCTCCACTGCTACCCCCCATCTCACAGCCAGGCCAGCAGCTCTCTCCCTCCCTCGTGTCCGTCATGCTGAGTCGTGCCCATGCCACCGTCTCACCTGCTGCGGCCTCCCCCCGAGCAGAGGGCACAGCCCCTGCCAGGCAGAGCCCGAGTTCCCGCCTCCTACTCAGTTCATCAGCCTGTCAGCCCTCATGACATTTTAGATATTTTTAGACACTGTTAACACTGTTGCCTTAATTTTAGCCCCTCCCCTAGTGGAAGCACGGCTCTCTTTCCAGCTGGGTTTCCCCCACATTAAGATCTGACAATGTAGTTTATTGAAATGCTTTCTGAAACTTTATTCCTTCACAGCCCTAAACTTGAAATGAGAGCAGTGACAACAATGAGGTGACAGCCTCCGTGGCTCTACTCTGTCCTCTGCCCAGACAGGGCTGGGCATCCTCCCAGCACCCCAAAGCCTTCCTGGGCCTTCCTGTATCACTGCACTCACTCACCGCCAGCAACTTTTTACCAAAGTGCCATGGGCACCAGGCCTACCAGGGAGCATTACAATTCCTATTTTAGGAAGCTTGAGTTGAGTGTGACCGGGGGCTGGTGGCGTAGTATTGGATAGGATAATGCCAGCCTACCTAGGAGGCCCTCACATGTCAGTGTCTTAGCACAATAAAGGTTGACGCCTAGCTTACGCAGTGCTCCAGCATGTGCCCTGCTGGCAGAGCATTTTCCATGTTGTCATTCAGGGACCCAGGCTCCTTCTATCTTGTGGCTCTGCCTCCTCTCAGGCTCAAGGTCTTTCATCCGATGGATGGGGAAAGAGAAGAGGTGGAATAAGCACAGCTGCTCTTGACCACGTAGGTCTGTCTGCATGGAGACTTGAGACATGTCCCTGGCTGGACAGTAATTCCTCAGTGGCAACTCTCCACGGGAAGAGAGAGCCACAGATCTTTGGAGGACACCTAGCCATGTGTGCTGTCAACAAAAAAGGTGAGGGTTCATAAAGTTGGAGAGGCAACTTCTTTTTATTTATTTATTTAAATTTATTTTTTTTTTAAGACTAGTCAAGTGCAGTAGTGGGAAGGGGGGAAAGAATAGGGCAGAGGAGTTTGATCTGCACCTGTGAACAATCACGCGACATGACTCACCACCTTCGGACCAGCTAGCTTCACTTTTTCTTAGGAAAGGGCTCCCACCAGCAGGTCGGGAAGCAGGTCTCCAGCGGAAACCGGAGGGAGGCACCTTGAGGGGGAGGGGAAGGTAGATCAGGAATTTATGCCGAACGGGTTGGCCAAGTACACGTATTTGACAGGTTGTAGGAGGAGCTTTGAATATTCATGAGCGGGGTCCTAATGCATGCATGTTGAATAAACGTGTGTATTGTGTATGGTCCACGTTCACTTTGGGGTGGAGGCATTTAAATGAATTACAGGTGGGCCCTGTACATCAGGAAGGGAAGCGAGGACACGAAGGCACTCAATGTGCAGCCTCTGTAAACCGCCAGCAGTCCACGGTCGGTGGTCTCAGAGCAGCAGAAAGGTACTGAACTCAGTCTCTCGTCCACTCAGCGCTGTGGTTGTGGCTTGTGGAACGGGGCGGGGTGTCAGTCGGCATCTGGCGTGGATGAGCTGTTCCCATCTGACTGGGGTGGGGGCTCGGGTGCCTTGGGTTAAGGGTTTATGTGGCTGCACTACCACACTCGGTGCGTGGAAACGAAGTTTCCCACCCCCACTGCCTGGGACAGCATGGTGTTGCAAAAGGCCTCTCCGGCATTGATTCTCAGAGCAGGGTCTGAGGCTTAACTGAAAGCCTTAAGGCCAGGGATGATTTTAAAAAACAGTCAGAATCTCTCTAGTTGTTGTGGGCAAATGGTGTACCTGTAGCTAGCTCTAAAAACTTCATTTGCAGAAATAATCAAGGGTCCCTAATGACCTCAGCAAGCTGTTAAGGGCTGCTTTGCTAAGACTTTTTATTTGTAAGCTAAAATTAGTGAGTTTCTAGAGTTTGAGGGCCCTAATTTAGGATTCCGTAAGAAGTGTGGATTGCACTCAGTCAGGCTGCACGCATGTACTCGCAGAGGGCTGGAATTCCTGTGCTTTAAGGGGGTACCTTCTGCTTATCATCCTGAGATGGCTATGGTTTTTAATTGCTGCTTTCTTGCCTTCCATTTATAAGCAAGTCACTATTAGCTTAGCATCGCTGCCAATCTAGTTTGGTGTGGGTTGTTTGCATCACAGGGTAAAGTTAGCCATATTTGCATATGTGGGTTTATCACTTGCTAGAAATTAGACTGAGACTTGTGTATATTTTCTTCAGGACAAATCACGCTGCTGCCCTGCCCTTACCCCATCCCCTGCGATTTGTTGTGGAGTGATGCTCTTTTTCATCATGGAATCCTTTGTCACCTGGGAAGTGGAAACAGATGAGGTTGCGTGATTTTGTTCCTTCTTCGTGGACCACACTGTTAAAAGTTAAATAAAAAACCCAGAAAGTGTTGGGAGCCTTTGCTCCTGATCAAAACTAGGCTGTAGGAATCTGAACAAACAGGGATGGGGACCCAGCCTTCTGCATCGCCCCACAACTTAATGGTGTATTTAAAAACCCACCCACAGCTTCTTCACTGTAACAATTTACTGCTAGGGCATCCACAGCTCTTCATCTGTGATTGGGTGGGTTTCAGGCCCAGCGTGCACTATTTTGTATTCCATTTTTCCCTTTATCTACTGTGGTCTGTGTTTCCTTGGTAGTCCAAACCCTTTGTAGTATTTATGTGACAGTCTGTTGAGTTGTGATGCTGTACTGACAGAGCTAATTAAAACTCCTTGTCACCCCCTCTGCCCTCTCTCCCTGGAGACTTGCTGTACATATGTGGGTATAGGACACCATCTCTATGCTGGACACTTGCTGCCCCAGAGATTCTAATACGGACAAGCCTCTGGTCCCTGCTTTCCAGGCATGAATAGCATTTTCTCTTAATCTGGTAAGAAACTATAAGAAAGTGTACATTTTCTTATTTATCTCTGAGTTTTGACTGATTATAAAGTCTTGGTATAAAGAAGCACTGTGTAAAAGGGGAACATTTTCGCCCCTTTTGCCGTGGTAATTCACGCAGTTGGTTCTCAGTTGCTCTGACGTTGGAGGGTGGTGTGAAATCTTTCGCAGTGGATAATCCGAAATTTGCATTTGCAATGCAGAAGTATCTGTTCTCAGAATCCCACGGAAAATTAGCGTCCCTCTGTGCCCGGCTCCTTCTGCTCCTGCCTGGCATCTGGCTGGGCAGCCTTGGGAGGAGTCCCTGAGTCACCATGTGGAGCGACCATCTGTGACTAATTGAATGATCACGGCCTTGAGTTATTTGGGTTTCTGTCTTTGGCTTGAAAATGAATGTGTGATGAGCCAAGTGCGGCTTTCGAAACTCCCAGCCCTGTGCTCTTTCCCCTGTTGAAGAGGAGGAGAGAGCTTTTTGCATGAGAAGAGTTTCCAAAAGTGCCCTGGAGGAAGGGGAGCCCTGCCTGGGACCCAGGAGGATTTAAACGCGTGCTGTCCGGGAGGAGCAGTGGGCGCAGCTGCGCGGAGGTTGGAGCAGGCAGGGACAGCGTGTGGCCGGCCATCGGGTGGACAGTGAGGGCAGCTCGGGAGGAGGATGGCTAGCAAGCCTGGAATTGCTGGCTGGGGCCAAGTTTTGGAAGGAATGAAGAATATTTCTGTAAGTTCTGGTCGTCATTATCTAGCTTTGCAAGTCGGGATTTAATTAAAGTAAGAGCCCACCTGGTAGAGAGTCTTTTCCTACCTGTATTATTTTTCTCACCCTAAAAATAGAAGCACATTGCATACTGATAGTTAGGATTTATAGCATAAATAGGGTTTGGCTCCAGATCAGTCCTGAATCGTGCAGGTCAGCAGGAGCCCAGCCTGAGCCCTCACGATGTGCTTGTTGAGAACAAGCCAAATAACCTGAAATGAGACCCCTGTGCCACGCCCTGCACACGTGTGACCTCCCATGTTACAGCCCCTCACCCTGGGCCCAGGCCATCGGGGCTGGGCAGGCAGGAACTGTGGCCGTGGCTGTCATCCCTTTTGGCCTTGTTTTCCTTTTTAAAATATGCCTGGTGTTTGCGTGCTTAGTTGGTCAGTAAATTGGTAGTCAGAAGCTATTTGGCAACAGGGACAGTTCAGTGCCGGACTAAGGATGGCCTCATCTTCAGAGCAGTGGAGGTTACCTACGGCTCCTGAGCATGGCCTGGTGCAACCACAGCAGGGCTGGAGGTCGGGGCGGGCACCCCCGGGGCGCTGCAGGGCAGTGGGAGAGCCGCTCGGGCTAAGACTGTTAGAGGTGGGCAGTAGAGAAGGGAAAGACTGGGTCAGCCTCCAAGGCCTGATTTTATTGACGTCCCCTCCGTCTTGAAGTTTCCACGTCCTAAGGAAAAGCCTGTTAGCCTCAGGCCCTTGCTCCCCAGGAGCCCAACCAGCCTGGGGCTGCCAGGACAGGTTCCCTCACATCTGTCCCACCCCGCATGGCTCAGAACATACCCCTTCCCGATGCTAGCCAATGTGGGAACGGGGATCCTTGCAGTTGTCTGGGCCTGGGGGGCACACAGGTGCAGAGAATTACTGGCTCCTTGCAGTTGTCTGGGCCTGAGGGGCACACAGGTGCAGAGAATTACTGGCTCGTCACCTCAAACACCTCCCACTTCACGGAAACCTGAGAGAGATGGCTGCACAAGGAGGAGTTTCTGTGTAAGGGTTGCTTGTCTTCCCCCGGGGTGGCACTTGTCAACTCAGTCCCTGCTTCTTTCCCAGGGTGGGATCCTCAAGGACGGCAACCGTGTGGATTTCAATCTGACGACACACTCCGTAACTGTGCGATGTTTTCGGATGATCAAGCATCCTACTTCAGGGGGATTCTAGCAAGATTTAAAGTCTTAATTAACGATCTTAACAGCCCAGTCCTATTGACGACATTTAAATGCCAGCGCTCTCATGCAGTACCTGGGGAGAGCCCTGCTGATTTATTCAGGTCTCAATTGATCTCATAATGCATTTTCCGTAGGATGTGGAGTTCTGCAGACCCCGGGTTCTCAGAAAAGAACATGTTGTTAATTTCATGCACGCTGAGTTAAAAATGTCACTCCGTGGGGTCTGAATTGCCATAAACTTGCTTATGCAGCTGAGTCTCACCTTGATTTTGACACCTACTGGATAGGGAGAAAGATTTCCCATTTGGCATGATGAATACAAACAGTTCAGATAAGCAGCTCCCAGATCAAATTTTTCTTTCTTACAATATGGGGTGGAGCAAATATATCTAGAAGAAATTAGGAAAAGACAGTTGGGTTTTCTCAAAACTTGGATAGGAAATAACTTCATGTTACTGTTACTTTCCACCCGTAAGGTGTTCTCTGTCTAAGGAAGAAATCCATGTTTCATGGTGTTGACTTTTAAATTAAATGTGCCATGGTTTGATGGAAAGCTACTCTGTTGCCTTCTGGGTAAGGCTGTGAAATCTTGAAGCATCTTAAGTTACTTGTATCCACCTTGACATTGGTAGTTATTAGGGCTGGAACCCAGCTGGCTCCCAGGGCTTTGCAATGTGAAGGGGCTGATCCTTTACTCCTCTGGTAACCTAGCACATTCTCTCCTAATGGGAGTTTTTTTTTTTAAATCAGATTGGATAATTAAGATAATCACAGTGAAATTTATTGTAAAAGTAAGTTGAATATGATCTGAAGAAAGCTTTGCAGAGAACTTTTTTGTTTTAGCATTGGAGGGTGCGGTTTGGGGAGGAGTGGCTGGCAGGTGGGCCATGGTTTTAGACAAAGTACCAATAGGTTAGCGGTGGTGGTGTTCTGTTAATCATCTGCCAAGAGGCTACCTTGAAGCACTGGAAAAAATCATAAGATGTTGGCTCAGATTTGGGCAAAAACATTCATAGAACCGGAATACGGCTAAACCAGCGGACAGAAGAGTCTATGGGACTTTGACTGGGACACTTGGGGTACACTCGCCTTCTTTGGGCCATACGGGACTGCAGTTCTTTTTACCCTTGTCTTTGAACCCCAGTTCATTAGGAGCGTCTGTCCCTTGCACGGGGAAGTGCTGAGCAGCATATAACTGAGCACACAATCACGTGTGAGCCCATGTCACCGTTAGCCGCAGCAATAGGAAGTTAATTCAGCTGGCTTCCTCTGAAAGGCCCCAAAGCACCTGCATACACGGGTCCCCTGTTACCTTTGCCATTTCTCGTTTATTTGCGTGGGCATTGCTGTTTGGTGGGAGATGCACACTTTGCAAATGCAAGTTACAGCTTTTGTCAATACTCCTGATGCCTGGTGTAAACAAGCATGTTTGAAGAGTTACTGACTAAAGCCAGGAAATAAATCTCAGCATGTGCTTTTGCCAATCCCTGCTTGAGAAGAGAAATTGGGAAGTGGGGGCGAAAGCGGAAGTGAAAATGATTCTTTTTGAGAGTATCTTCATTTCCTAGGAAGACCTCACACAAGGCATCTAGCAACTTGCAGTCCTTGCTTCCCTATCAGCAGGGAAAAAAGGCTACAGCCTCATCCCTCATAAGGAAGAGTCGGAAAGCACCTGCCTCTTAGCGTTGAGTTAGCCAGCAGCACTTACAAATCAAGTCAATAAGAATTTATTGCACCCCCTTGTGTGCCTGGTACTGTGCTAGGAGCTAGGGGCACAAAATAGAACGGCTGTGCAGGTTGTGCACTGCACAACCCTAGAGGGTGTCATTCAAGTCATAGACATTGCTGATTTGTCTCTTTATTATGATGGTATTCCAGCAGATGGAAGCAAAATGTCTTAAGGAAGATGACTTCTAATTCTAGGCACACTGTGTGCTAGTGTGGCCTAAGTGTGGAGACAGAGAAACAGTTGCAGTACATGACAGCACCCAGAGGGCACATGTGTGCGCCCTGTGAGTCATGGAGGGCTTCTCAAAAGAAGCCCACTCCCCTAAGCAGTGAAGCAGTGTTACGTAGTGGCAAAGAGATTATGTTCAACACCCGGACTGCCTAGGTTCAAATCCTGGATGTGCTGCTTAATGTGTGGCCTTGGGCAAGTTACCTCTCTGTGCCCTGAGTGAGTTGCTCTTTCTGCAGTACCCCGGGATGTGCGTCTGCCCAGGCAGCAGCAGTTCAGTAGGGATGGAGTGTGGAGACAGGGAGGCATCAGTCCTGCCCGTGTGGACCAATACACTCACTCTCTTCCCCAACAAAATGCTCCAGCCTTTACCCTGCATCCAGACCAGACAAAGGCCAAGTGCACCCACCAATAGCAAAATTCATTCTTGGTTTTCCTTTAAACACTAATGCTCATAAAAGTGAAAGAGAAATATGAGACAAACATATTCAAATTCATCCGAGCCTGTGGCCTGATTTCCTTGGTCATGGGCTAATAAAAGTGATGGAATATATTAGTTCTGTAACATTTAAGCACTTTATAGTTTGCTGATTGTGGTCATCAGATAACATTTATCAATTTACACACTTGTTTCAAGGTACAAGGGCAAAGCTGAACAATATTAACATTTGCTGGAATAAGTAAGCCGCGTGTCAAAAGTAAGACATAAAATTGGTTTCCCTGGCTTCTGAAAATACTTTTGTGAGGCAGGCAGGATTATTGAGTGCTAAGTGGGATTACAACTTAAGTTAGTAAGGCCATTCCCTTCCTAATTGTGATATCTTGGAGTATATTGAGTTACATATAAATGGTCTTAAGTTTTTTCCCTTTCGTGGGCATACATCCTTGGTGACAGCCATGTAGAGTGTCACCCAGAGTGGTCCACATACCATGACCACAGCCTTCAACTGGGTAATGTAGGCAGATGCTTCAAGACTGTTTGAGAGCTGTATGCTTGAAAAAATCAGAAAATGTTATTCTTTCAGAGATTAGTTAGGATAACAGTCCCAACAGTAACCCTGAAATCTCAGTATCTTTACCCTGCAGGAGTTTATTTTTCACTCCCACAACAAACCAAGCAAGTGTTCGGCAGGGAGCCTTCCAGGTGGTAACACAGGGATCCAGGCTTCTCCTATCTTGGAGCTCTGCTGTCTTCCACAGGTGGCTTCCAGGGCCCTTCAGCAGAGGAGAGAAAGTTGAGAAGACACAGCCACTTCTCAAGCACTTTGGCACAGAAGTCACGCATGACACTTGTGATCTGGTTGACGAAGTCTCCTGGGTGACTCGCCACTCTAGAAGGGGGGAGCATGAATCTTTGGGCCGAGCCCACCATCTCTGCCGTGGTACAGCCATTAATGGTTCCTCCTCCGCCCGCACACACAGAATTCGTTCAAGCTGGTAGATGGCTCTGAAGCTCAGAGTACTGGCTGGGATTTGAGGCCCCGTGAATGGGACCTCATGCATCAGGGAGAATTGTCCCCCATCTTCTAGTTACAATTAGGGCTAGCCTGTAGCCACATTTGCAGTAGGCATCTCTCATCTATTTATTCTTTCTTCTGCATCTTTCTAATGCTCTTCCCCACAGGTTTTGCTAAAAACCTCCCGTTGGGCACTGCACCCCACCCCTGCACATATGCTTTGTTCCCACGTGACGTGCCTTCCTTCTCTGCAGCCCAGCCAGCGTTTCAGGGCTGTGGTTGCCCGGTGTTAAGAGGTAAAGCTGCTGGGGATAATTTATACTAATCTGTAATTGACAGCTCTTTTTCTCTGGGAAATAATTGCATTTTTAAAAGAAGATATTTGAACAGGCTTTACTCTGGGCTTACCAGAGCCTCAGTTCACTGAATGTATAAGCAAAGAGTGAGTTTTACGGATTTAAACATAAATCAGAAAGAAACACAATACAGCACTTGGTGCTGTGGGCCTGGGCGTGTCTGTCTCCCTGAGAAAAGAGGCCATGCAATGTAGTCATGAAGGTGACTTTGCCACTTGCTATGTGACTTTGGGCAAATTACCTAACCTCTCGGTGCCCTTAACTCAGCTGTTGCAGGAATTTCTTCACTATCCCAGGAGTAGTGTCTGCCCAGCCACGCAGAGCAAGTGGATCAGTTAGCCCTCCAACTGGGAGTCATAGCCCCTCCAGAGAAATGACAGGTAAATTTAAGATCAGGCCTTAGGAGCTGTTTGTAACCAACAGGTAAATATGAACAATTGAGTAGCAACTTTTCCATCAGCCCCTGACCTTGAGTAGTTAAGATGGCAGGGCAGGAGTTAACTAGCACGAGCCTCACTCCAGTAGCAGTATGCAGTGTTAAAAATTGATTATAGCATTAGAACTATTAATAGTTTGCAGGGTGATCAGGGACAGCAATGGCAGAGGGATTATATGTGTATGCATGTGTGTATGTGTGTGTGTATCTTGTTTTTTGGCCAGGTGTGTTTCCAGTGTGGATTCAGACAGAAATGATTTCCAATAAGCCAGAGTATTGAATTGTCATGGGATGCTTATGGTTATGGATGAGTATGGTTATATGTAGTGTGTGTGTGTGTCTTTCACATCCACAAGGGGAGATGAGGTCAGGGTGGAAGGAAAAAAGGGGGGGTGACTAAATTGACCTGGGATTAGAATCTATTATTATGTTTGTTGTGGTTAAATTGAGTCTTCTGGGCTTATTTGTTCAAGGAAGTGGCTTTCTTCGTTACTGACTTGCTTATCCCAAAATAGCAAGCGGTAAGTGCCTGTGTGCTAGCAACTGCACCTGAAGCTGTCCCAGCTCTGCAAGCATGCGCATTTATTTTACCTTGGAGGCCTTCACAGGTGGGCTCATTGTTTTGAGATGGCTGAGAGGAGTGAGCCACGGTGGGGAACCCCATAGATTGGAGCCAGGGGGGGCTTGGGATGGGTTTTGGCTTTTCTGCTTGTAGGCTGGATTGCCTCAGACAAGTCACTTAACGTTTTGGAGCCTCAGTTTTCTCATCTGCAAAATGGGGATGATGAGATCTACCCTTGAGGTGGTAATTAGGATTAAGTGATAGAATGACTTAAAAATGTAGATTACTTTATTTCTCTACTAGAGTTGACAGCTGTTTGTTTTATTTTTTCCTTTAAAAGGCTAGTCCAGAACCCCTGTGATGAGTTCAAATAATACATCTAAATTTCTGATAGGAGAATTAAAGATGGCGGACAAGTAAAGCCGCCAGCCAGAGTGTGTCTGCAAAAAAGACAGATTTTAGAAGAAAGCGGGAGAATTAAGCAAGCAGACAATTATACATCGGACGAGGGTCAGAAGGAGGGATACCTGAGACCATGAGAGACTCCACGGGAGGAGGTTGCGGAGGAGAACTGGGAGGAGAAAGCCCACGAGAAGCTTGGAGACCAGCGACAAGGGTAGGTGGAGCGGCTAACTTTCCCCTCCCTTGCATCTTGGACTGCTAGTGGGCTCCTGGGCGGTTGGAGAGACCTAACACCAGCCCAGAGACGGCTGCTGC
>CAUYRT010060107.1:0-172311 GCA_963574885.1 Lepilemur ruficaudatus
TCAGCCTAGCTCACAGCAACCTCAAACTCCTGGGCTCAAGTGATCCTCCTGCCTCAGCCTCCCAAGTAGCTGGGACTACAGACATGCGCCACCATGCCCAGCTAATTTTTTACATATGTGTTTAGTTGTCCAATTAATTTCTTTCTATTTATAGTAGAGACAGGGTCTTGCTCTTGCTCAGGCTGGTCTTGAACTCCTGACCTTGAGCAATCCACCCGCCTCGGCCTCCCAGAGTGCTAGGATTGCAGGCGTGAGCCACCGCACCCGGCCGGAAAATGATGTTTTGGGTCAGGAAGGTCTGAGTTCAAGCTGCTCTCTCTCACACATTCCCTGTGTAACAGGGGGCACATTCCTTAGCCTCTGTGAGCCTCAGTTTCCCCACCAGTAATCAGGTGGCAATGATATTAAACCCCATCCTCCTGAGAGCAGTATCAACCCCCAGCTCGGCCTATCAGAAATGACACACTCTCCATACAGTGGAGTAGAAGCGTCTAGACGTCAGGAAACATTACAAAAGCAAAAACCCAAAAGACTGGCAGGAAGATGTTGAGTGAGGAACTGAACGCTGTGCTTGGATGTGGAGCAGCTGCTGGGAACAGGACAAATGCTCGGTCACAAAGACAAGTGAAAACATTTGAGGAATTTTTAAAAGCCAATCAATACATTCTTATGAAAGTGCATGCTGCCTGAGATAAGATCATTTTTAAAAAATCCGTTCCATTAAAATGTATGTTTACCATTAAGAAAGGGTGTTCTTAATGGTGCTGGTTGGAAGGCAGAGAGCATCAATTAAAGAGAGGGTGCGGAGGAGCCGTCTGGGTGCCGAGGTCGGAGGACCTCAGTTGCCTGCTCTGCTAGACAAAGCAACCGGCTTCTGAGCGAGGTGGGCGGTGTTCTCCCAGCGCCCACCGTTGCCAACTGTCTGGGAGGCCAAGGTGCAGCTCTGCCCCTTAACAGTTTTACCCGCTCCACCTTCTGCTTTGAGATAAGTAGGGTTTATTCACTGCTCCTCCAACAACTGATAAAGGAGGTGAAGAACCCAGGGCCCACTCCAGCGCTAGAAGGTCCCAAACCCCTTCTGGCACTCTCGGTAACCCAGATGCATGGACTCAGCCTGTGCCAGGGTAATTCAGTAGCGCCCGAGGCCCAAATAACATGTTCCTCTCTGCTCCCCACTGCTTCCACCCCACAGACAGTTGTCCTACTTGTGTCTACACAATTAGTCGGCACAATGGGGTCCTCACACAAGGAGGAGGGGCTGCCCCAAATCCCATTATTATCATTATCGCTGTCATTAGAGCCGCACTGGACCATAAAGAAGTGTCACCGCACAGGCTTCAAGCTTGAGATCTGCACAAGGACACATCCCGGATTGGAAGGAAAGGAAGAACGATCTTCCGTCCCTAATTGTCTTCCTGGCCATTCTGCTAAACATGGCAATGACCTCTGAAGGGAGAGATCTCCAAGTTCAGGTGTTGGCACAGGCGTCCCCTTCTCAGTGAGGCCTCCGGGACACCCTGGTTAAAGCTGTGACCTCCCCCGCCTCTGGCCAGTGCTCCCCACTCCTTTTTCTGCGTTTTCTCTGTAGCACCGATCACCATCTGACACATCTTCTGTTTCCTTATGCATTTGGACACTGTCCACCATCCTTCATGTCGTGGGTTGAATAGTACCCCCCAAATGCACGGCCACCGAGGAACTCAGAATGTGACCTAATTTGGAAATAGGGTCTTTGTAGATGTAAAATTTGCAGATTTTTGAGATGAAACCATCCTGGGTTGAGGACGTTGATGATTGGTGTCTCTTGTAGGGAAAGCAGGAGATGTGGACACACACAGGGAAGGGGGACGTGATGTGTGAACACCAAGGCAGAGACGCGTTGTCCTTCCCAAGCCAAGAAACACCAAGAGCCACCAGCAGCTGTGCGAGGTGAGGAAGGATCCTCCCCGGAACATTCCCTGGGAGCCCAGACTGCTGGCCTCCAGAGCTATGCAATGATACATGTGTGTTGTTTTGATCCTCCTGCTTTGTGGGAATTTGCTACAGCAGCCTGGGAAATGAAAACACCTCACTAGAAGGGCCCTGTGTTGTTCACTGCTAGTGCTCAGCGTCCCGGTGCTCAGGACAGTGTCTGATGCATACTAGATCTGCAATAAATATCTGTTAAATAAATGCGTGGCAGCTTAAACTTTCTAGGTGGGGCAGTTTCTATAACGCAAGGGGGCCCTGAGTTCCATCATCCTTCTTATGCACATCAGTTGTCACGATGGTTCATCTGGCCACGTGTTCTAGGCTCTCCTCTCTCCTCCCACTGCCATGAGGGATAATGTCTCTTTTTTCTTTCTCTTCCCTTTTGCTACAGTGGTGCATGGAGGCTTGGGACTCAGAGCTAAGCCTGGAGTTGAATCCTGGCTCCACTACCTGTGTAGCCCATGCTGGGCAGGATAATGACTCCCTAAAATGTCCCCATCTTAATCCCCGAGACCTGGGACTGTGTTAACTTACATGGTGTCCTAGTCTGTTTTGTGTTGCTGTAACAGAATACCATAGACTGGGTAATTTATAAAGAAAAGAAATTTATTTCTTACAATTTTGGAGGTTGGTTAAGTCCAAGGTCTAGGGGCCTGCATCTGGGTGTGGACCTTCTTCCTGTATCATTTCACAGAAGAAGGGCAAAAGATCATGAGAGAGGGAGAGGGGGACAGAGAGAGAGGGGGGGCCCAAACTCATCCTTTTATCAGAAACCCACTCCTGCAATAACTAATCCACTCCTGTGATAACAGCAATAATCCACTCACAAGGACAGAGCCCTCAGGACTTAATCACCTCTTAAAGGTGCCACCATTCAATGCTGTTTCATTGGAGATTAAGTTTCCAACATATGAGCTTTGGGGGACACACTGAAACCATAGCACATGGCAAAAGGGATTTTGCAGAGATGATTAAGTTAAGGATCTTAAAACAGGGGGATTATTTTGGATGATCTGTGTGGGCCCAGTGTAGTCACAAAGGTCCTCATAAGAGGAGGCGGGAGAGTCGGAGCCAGAGAAGATGTCAGGACAACACAGAGTTCAGGACCAGGGAGATCTGAAGATGCCACACTGCTGGCTTTGAAGACTCAGGAAGGGACTGAGAGCCAAGGAATGCAGGCAGCCTCAAGAAGCTGGAAAAGGCAAAGCAATGGACCCTCCCTACAGCCTCCAGAAGGAACTCAGCCCTGTCTACACCTTGATTTTAGCCCAATGAAACCCATTTTTGCCTTGTGACCTCCAGAACTGGAAGATAATAAATTCATATTGTTTTAAGCCACCACATTTGTGGTTATTTGTCACAGCCGCAGTAGGAAACCATACATAACCTGAGCCTGTTTTCTTATCTATAAAGTGGGGATTGGAACAGCACTTACTTCATGGGGTGCCAAGAGGACCTCACATAGCATGGCATGCACCGTGTGGGGCAGTGTCTGGGTGTGATGACCCTGAGCATAGGAATTATGATGGTCCCCATTTAAGATGAACAGGCTGAGGCTCAGCAAGGTTGAGTCAACTGCTCAAGGCCTCCCAGCCTGTGGGTGACAGGACTCGGACTTCTCAGTGCCCATGAGGTGCTCAGGCCCCTCTGCATCCTGATCATACTCCTGGGTACTCTCCAGGTTGTTCATGTGACACCAAGAGCTGGGCACATGCTCAGGTGGGCTCTAATAGCAAGAGCCAAGCTGGAATATCACCTCCCTTTCTCTGTGCCCAGGCTCTATTAATATGTCCTGAGGTGGCTTCCATTAGGCTTAATGGAAGCAGCCTGTCCGTCCATGCAGCCTGTCTCCCAGCAAGGTGTGGACTGTAGGCAGGCTTCCCGTGGAAGGGGCACCGCAACCGCCTCCAGGAAGGTGAGCAAACACACCCTGCTGGGCTTTGCTGCTGCAAAGCTCTCCGTGGCCCTCTCTGCGGCATGGAGCCCACCTCTCGTGATGGCACAACAGAAGAATGTGGCCACGAGTGACTGTGCACCCTGGATCGTCTTGGTCAAGTTTTAGGGCAATAACACCCCTGGTGGGGGGGTCCCCTTAGGGTGAATGATTGGCCCTGGGGGGCTGGAGGAAGCAGCGTCACTTGGAGGAGAGACCCCAAGACAGGAAAGCAAGGCCAGGCAAGGAGCTGGGGTGTGCCCACAAGCAAACCATTCCACTCTTTTGGTTTGTTACTCTGGTGTCTTGGGGGCAAATATGTTTAGAATTCAGATCTCAGTTTTCCCTCCTGTGTTAAAAATCCCCGTCTGTTACTCCCAACCCTCCAGAAAGGCTGACAGGGAGGCGGCCACGGAGCCCTGCTGCGAGGCCGAGTTGAGAAACGACCTCTCGCAGTCTCGTGTGGGGAACGGCCCAACAGCAGCTGCAGACCTAAAAACAGCTACCAGGGGCTGCCTGAAGATCTTCCAACCATCGACATGGAAGAAACATGGAGAAGAACATGGGCGAATGTTAGATTTATACAAATAATCAAGGGGAGCGTGCGGACGCTGTATAACCGGCACGCTGGGGGCTTGGTCTCCCCCCACGCGCCCTGGGAAGGTGGAGCACGGAGGACGGGACGATAAAGGCAGGTGTGGCCTTTCCCCCATGGCCCATTTTTTGAAGAGGACCCAACCCTGATTCCGTTACGTGACTGAGACCAAGGCACGCAGAGCCCCATGGTCGTGTTGAGAAAGGCGGGAGGTACTACCTGAAATTCGGAGAAATAGCCCCCAAGTCGATGACTCAGGAAGAGACTGCAACAAACTCCCTCCTAACAAAACACACCGGAGGAAAGCGGCCCTGGGAGGGTGCTGGTGTGGGAGGTCGGGAAAGCTGACCTCCTCCACACTGCCATCAGGATAATCTTTTTCAAACACAGATACGACTGTGGCAGTCCCCTGCTTAAAACCCTTAATGAGTTCCCAGCCCCACTAATGAAGTCCACAGGCAGAGCCCAGCCACGGCCTCCGTCCACTTCCCGCCCTCTGGAGCCAGCGCCCCGGCGACAGAACTCAGTCTGCCAGTCCCAGGACAGGCCGCTCACCCTGCTGGCTCTTCTGCCCGCAACGCCTGTCACCCACTCTTCCCTTGGTGAAAGTCCGTGAGGCTTCCAGGCCACCTCCTCTCTGAAGCCTTTCCCAACCTCGGGGACAACCAGCGGCTCCCTCCTCTGGCTTCCACCGTGACAATAGTTGATACTGCTTTAGTGCTGGCATGAGCCAGGCACCGGGCCTAGGACCACCTACATTAACTGATTTAATCCTCTCAGAGACCCTCTGGGGCAGGTACTGTGATTAACCCCGCTTTACAGAAGAGGAGATTTAGCACAGAGAAGATAGGAAACTAGCAGGTCACACAGAAGCCCAGATTTGATCCCAAGCAAGCTGCATTTGGGACCTTTACTCCGTCCTCCTCAGCCATCTGGCTCACAGTGCCAGCGTGGAAGTCAGCCCCCTGCACTTCCCGTGTGGCCCAAACAGGCCACTCCTCCTAACTCCCTACTCAGTAAATGGCGCCTCCGTCCATCTGGTCAAGCCAGCCAGACCCTTGCAGTCTTCCCCTGTAATCTCAACGCCGAATTCACTGCAATAACTCAGCCCCCTGCACGCTCTGAGACTCAGCGCTGGCATCTCTAGGAAGCCCTTCCCCATCTCATGTGGGTGCCCATCCTTTGGGGTCCAGCCTAGTGCCTCGTCCGGTGCCTGGGACGCAGGAGGAACCCAGGACATGGGTACGTGCCCTTCTTTGTTTTCTTTGTGAAGACTTAGATCAAAGGAGAAAGAATACATCTTCCAGAAAAACAGTGGCCACCTTGATATTTTATTTTTCATTTTATGGCCCTATTTTTAGTGTGTCAGACTCAAAGGGGAATCCAGTTAATCACCCAGTCCTGTCAATTCTATCTTCCATTAGCTCTCTAATCCACCCACTTCTCTCCATCACCACCACTAGGACTGTAACTCAGTCCCCAGCCTCTCGCTGGGAACAGCCACCTGCTACCTGATCTGTCGGCCTCCAGGGGGTCCCCCCACCAATGCCCCTTGCGCCCCAGAGTGCTTGTTCTAAAACACTCATCTGATCTGCTCACACTTCTAATTAAAGCTTTGCAGTGGCTCCCCAGAGTTCTTCAACAAAGTCCAAATTCTTTAAAATGGCTTGTAAGACCCTTCATCTGCCCCCGCCTACCTTGCCCCCTCATCCTCCAACAGTCCTCGGCTATAGCATGTGTTCGTCCAGACTGAGTGTGGGCAGCCTCTGCTATAGCTCCTGGTCTTTGCATGGCCTGTTCCCTCAGTCAGCTTCCCCTGTGTCCCCTTTTTGTCACTGACACCTGCCTACACTTCAGGCTCAGCACAGATATCCCTTCCTCCAGGAAGCCTTCCCTGACCTTTTAGGTTTGGGTTAGATTTTATGTGGCCCCCTGAAATCCTATACTTCCTCTATGCTAGTCATTATTATACTCTATTTCATTCATCTCCTTTCCTTATTGATACACTGGATTATTATTCCCAATTCTTCAATCCCTCCTGTACTAGAATTACACATCTGCATGACCCTTTGCCGTGTGCCTCTGCAGTGTCCCCACGAGAGCAGGTGGAGTGTAATTCCCTATTTCACGATGCTGGGCTTGGCTATGCAGCTTGCTTTATCAATGGAATGTCAGTAAGCACAATGTGAGAGGAGGCTTTGAATGAACTGCCTAGTTTAGCGTGGCCTCTCGCGCTTCTACTGTCTGCCTTAAGAAGAGTATGTGCAGAATAACAGACATGGGAAACAGACCTGAACTCAACCTGCAGCTGGACGCTGACCCTGCCCTCCTCCTCACAGCGGACAGGCAGATCCATGAGCAAGGAAGATAAATGCAAGTAAATGCTCACTCTTATAAGCCAGTAAAAATTTGGGGTTGTTTGTTAGGCAGCATTAGTAGAGCAGAAACCTGACTGATACACTTATCTACATCCCTCACTAGATTGAAAGCTCCATGTAGGCAAGAAAGAACTGTACCCCAAACCCTGAACATAGGGCTTAGTATACTGTAGGTGCTTAAAAAGTATTTGTGATTGGATATATGATCAAATGAATGAATGTCGCCCATTGACAGGTCTGCCTCTCTAGCTAGCGTGAGAGTTCCTTAAAGCCAACAAGGCCATCTGATTTCTCTCAATACCACCTAGCTGTCTCACTTCCCACATTGGGTTCTTGGTAGGAATTCAATAAATATTTGTTAAAATTAAGTAAGTTGGATTTTGTGGGCTGCCTTGGAAATCAACCCTTAATTTATGACATTGTTTCTATGGGAAAATGCATTCCTCGTGCCAAACAAACTTGCAAATGAACTTTTGGAACCTCACCCGTTCATTGGTTCAGGATTGCCAGTTTTGTGGAAATCCATAACTGAACACATGTGTGATGCTTTGCAATATGGGAGAAACTGAGAAACCGCTTCCAAACCCAAGATATGCAGCCTGCAAAAAATTCCCTTTCCACCCACACAGACAAATTCAGCACAGGTTGGATTTGAGGTTCCAACAATAAAACACTAGACTTTTTAGAGCTCATTGTTTATCTAATTGCTTTTTATCTGCTTATGCTGCATGCCTATTCTTAACACCCGATCAAAAGAAAGTTAAGATAGTTTCCTTACCTCCCCCCCACCACCAAAATCTACTCTCTAGACATGTATGCAAGAAAACTCAACCTTCTCAACAGAGAAAATAAATTATTTTTCTAAATAAATCTGTGACATTTAAAATAAACATAGTGGGATGCTCTACAGTTACAAGAAAACACCCCCCTTTAGAATTCCTAATTTTGAATGGTACTGGGAGCTTACCATGAGTCACAGAGCTGAGGCTCAGTTTCATTCCGTCTCAGGCTGGACCAGGCCAGTTTGAAACCAAGTGAGCTGACATGGCAGTGGGGGCCATCACTGCATGACTCCAGAATGTCTTATCACACTGAAGACACCGGTCTCCACCTGCCACTGGTAGAGTCTACCCGTCACTCAATCTACCTCACTCATTTCACTTGTGTTTTTTGAGCACTTTTCAATAAAGGGAGAGGTAGAGAAATAAAGTCATTTCAGATAGTGATGAGCCATGAAAAGAAAATTGTAATGTCACTGTGAGTGAGGGCAAGTGACTGAAGATTGGGTAGTCAGGTGGACAGAGATGTGTGTTCTAGGACCAGAGGATCAAGGAAGAGCCAGCCCTGAAAAGATCTGGGGAAGAATATTTTAGGTGGAGGAAACAGCAAGTGCAAAGGCCCTGGGGCAGGAACATGCTTGGCATATTCTTGGGTCAAGGTGGCTGGGGGAAAGTAAACAAAGTAGAGGCAACAGAGGTCAGAGACATAGTAAAGGGTCAGATCACGTGGAGCTCAGCGTGCAAGCCCTGGCAGTGAGGGAGTCAGACTGAATTCTAAGGCAGAGAGCCAGTGGAGGTTATTAAGGGGAGCGACACAATCTGGTTTAGATTTTAAAAAGATCACTCTTGTTGGAACATGTTGGGGCAGGGGTGAGGGAGCAAGAGCAGAAGCAGGTGGCAGGTTTTTATTTCTATACAATAAAACTCACAGCCAGTGGTCAACACAAGCCCTGATGTGCTCAGCCTCTTCTCTGACGGCTCCTTTCACCTTCTTAATCTTACTGAAACCACATTCCTCTGAGGACACAGATCCCTCGAACCCCTCTCACGGGCTTCCTATCATCATTGTTCGTGATTTCCATTTCCCCGCAGACGACTGATCCATCTAATATTCAGACAACCACCTCGGTTCCTTGACCCCTCTCTGCCAATGCTCTTGCTCTCCATCCTACCTCAGCGACACAGTCAACCCCTCGACCTTGTCATTACCAATAACTCTACACCCTCCATGACCTCAGTTTTAAGCCCCCAAAGTCCAACAATTCCCCTTTCCAGTTCCCCAGTTCCAACAATTCTTAAGCCCACCGTCACCTCCAAGGCACAGATCCTACCCCCTTTTCACATTCCTTGCACCCAAAGGGTCCTTCCTTCCCTCCTCAGAGCCAGGGGTCCACTATTACACATGTCAACGTCCACATCAGTATCATCGTCCATCCCTTGCATACACCCTCAGCTCCCTGGCCCCTCTCTCCCTTCTTGATGCATTTTCTGGCAAAGCCCCCAAACTGGATACATCTGACTTCCCCCGACTCTGTGACTACATCACCAGAGCTGGAGGTGGCTTGAAAAAAGCAAAACCATGCTCACTGCTCTCACTTCAAGGGCAAGACCACCGACCTCAAGTGGGCCCCCATGTTGCCTGGTGACTGTTCCATATTTCCCTCCTCTGTCCTCTTTCGTGGTCTTCTAGTGCACTCCTGCTCCCTTCTCTTCCCCCACCCTCACTGGTCATAAGTCACCGAAGTGACATGAGCAACAAGAAAAGACGCAGCACAGGCTGCTGCCGCCTCCCTGCGCCTGGGCCCAGACTGTTCACCCTCCTCCCATCTCCAAGGATGACCTGCCTGCGCTCCCGTCTGAGGCTGGCCCCCCGCTGGCGTACCAGGTCACATTTGCTTTCATCTACTGGAAGACAACACTCCATGGCTCCCTCTTCTCTCCCCGGCTTCATCAGTTTCTCCCTCTCTACTGGGATTTCCCAACAGCCTGCAAATGCACTGTTATTTTGTGCATTTTCAAAAGACAAAACTCTTCGGACTCCACTTTCTCCTTCAGCGTGGGCTCTATTTTTCTGCTGCCTTTCTCAGGAGAGCTCCCCTAAGGAGTTGTCCCTGCTCACTGTCTTATCTTCACATTGTCTCTTGTGGCTTTAGCACCACTTGTAACAACGGCCATTGTCGTGATCGCCAGTCACCACCTGAGGAGTCCAGTGGACCAACTCTCTTCTTCTCCCGTTCGGCCCCTTGGCAGGATCCGGCTCAGTGGATGGCTTCCCCCTCCTCTCTTCCCTTGGCTTCCAGGGAGACCGCCCTCCCCAGGTCTTCCTCCTCCCTTTCTGGCTGCTTCCTCCTCATTTCCCTTTCCGTTTCCCCTCCTTCTCCCAACCCCTAAACTTCAGAGCACCTCAATACCTAATTCTTGAACTTCTCTCCTCAATCTATACTCACTCCCTCGTCTGATCTTAACGCTTCTGAAAGTACTATCCAAACACTACCAACTCCCAAATTCATGTCACCAGTTCATCTCCCGTGGACTCCAGAGCTGAGCTTGTCAACACAGGAGCCAGCAGCTCCGTGTGGCTGTTGAATCACCACCATCACCGCCCCTCTTGAGTGCACCCTGCATGTAGCCCTACAGCACAGACGGGGACTCAAAAGGACCGCGGTGGGACTGCTTAGTGAGCATCCAACAATAAAATGCCGTTCTCGATCAGTTAACGTCGTAAACTCTAGTCTTGGCCAAGCGAAGAGAAGAAAACGTTCCTACCCAGTTACAATTATTCGTGAGAATTCTCCTGACCCTTGCTTCGTCTGTGAGCCAGTGACTTGGACGGAAACAGCCGGGTGAGGAAGCGCAGCAAAAGGCAGAGGCAATTACTCGTCCTGCTGCAGCTGGGATTGCGACTTCTTCCCTGAACTCTTCATTAATTCCATCCCCATATTTTAAGTTTGTTTCCTGAACCTCTGGCTTCTATTGTATGTCCCCCTCTCCCTCCATTTCTCTCAGCCTCCTCCCCCATCAGCTCCCCAATTCTCTCTCTTTTCTATCCCCAAAGTGTCCCCCTGTTCAGCCTTCAGCCTCTCTCCACCGGCTCTGCCCTTTCTCATCCTTTTCACCTTTAAAAACCGAAAGCACCCAACTGACAGACACTGTTATGGCTTTTTCTCCCCGCTTTCCTGCCTGAGCTGCAGCTACGGCTCTCTCCTCCTTTGCTTCTCCAGCAAGAGCCTGAGTACTGGGTTGCCATGGCAACGGCGAATCCAACCAGGCTGGTCCCAGCGACGCTAGGAACTGCCATGGCGAGGAAGCCGCCACAAGTCGCCCCAGAGCCTAGCTGGGTCGTGAACATCGTAATTCAAGACCAGGCCGGGCAGATTCTGCCCGGAGACTGAGATTGTACATCAGGCCCGCAGCCGTACGGCGCGTTAGGAGATGGCGCCATCAATAATAAGGCTTCCCCGGAGCGAGCAGAATGCATGACATGATGGGGATGCATTTGAAAGTGTTCAAACATCTCTATTCTTTTATCGTCTCTGAGGGCGATGCTTTTGCCTCTCCCCTAAATCTTGGGGAACTCCGCAGAAAGCAAAAGCAAATCTGCCTGCTTTCTCACCCAGGCTCCTCCATGCCACATGCCTGTCCCCTCCTGCCCCCAGGCAGGGTAGCCCTGAGCAGCCCAGTCAAATGCTTTAGCAGCACTGATGGGGCTGGAAACATTTTCAAGAATTCATTAGGATTACACAATGAGATGTTAGTCGTCGAAAAGAGATCAGTTCCCCCAGGTGGTTGGAACGGATCGTTAAAGTAGGGCAACAAGTGTTCTGCCGCATGACACTTTTTCGAAAACGTGAGCTGGTGAGAGAGAATTCAGGAAATACCTTTGCTGTGAATGGCACCAACCGCAGTGAGGGTCTGTTGCTGTTAAACACGCCGAACAGGATTTGTGTTTATTGCAGTTTGCAACGCGAATTCTCCTCACCTAAAAATAAAGACGACAGTAGCTCCGATGGAATTATAAGCGACACCAGAAGAACGACAGCACCTTATCTGATGAAGGGACCACTGGGAGCATGTTTATCAACTTGAACTGTGAGTGGCATCGGGCAGTGGGTCTCAAGTTCTCGGATATGAAGCAGTCGTATCTGAATCACCCTGGGGGGCTTTTCAAAGTACGTATTCCCAGACCCCTGCCGCAGAGGCCCTCGCCACGTCTGATGGCGGGGCCTAGGAATCTGTATGTGAAGAGCTCTCTCGGGAGAGTCTCATGTGCAGCCAGGTTTCAGATCTGCTAATAATGATTTCCATAGGGATCGTGGAATCGGGTCACCTGGTTTTCATAGAGAGACTGTGTGTGGCCAGTGGCATTTTGGAAATAAGCATTTGGGAATAGCAAAGGCTTTGCCCCGGGGGTGCCAGCGTGAAGTTGGCACTGCATGTGGCAATGAGGAGGACCAGGGATGGGGCCTCCCACACCCCTGTCGGGAGCAGAACCATCACCTCAGCTCCTGGCTCACTTCTTTTATTTTCAACACCCTTCCACTGGTGTTGAAAATGAAAGAAACAGGGGGAGTATTTAAATCACTTCTCTGCCCCTGGAGCTGCATCTTCCAGTTGTCAGGAAAATGCCACCACAAAGCGGGCACCCCAGCGGGGCAGGGGGAGGCAGGGAGGACCTGTCTGTCTCAAGGAGCATTTTCTGGAAGGCAAAATCACACAGCAGGTAGTGAGGAAACCTGTGGAACTCATTATGCCAGGAAGTTTACATGCTAGAAAGTTAGAGAAACAGAGAGTTCCAGAAGGGGCTTGTGAGAAAAACAGGGCATACGCTGAGGAAGATCCTTCAGTTGGAAGTTGACTTAGAGGAGGACAACTGCGCCCTTCCATTTCAGCCGACCTCGGCGCTGCCGGCACAGGCAGCCGGCTGACCACGGGTCTGAGCCAGAGCTCACCAGAATGTGGATATCTCCCTGCAGCTCACAAAACATCTTTTTAATTCTGAGGGGTTTCGATGAGTGTCATGTAATCTCTCTAACCTTGTTTCCTCATCTGTAAAATGGTGAGGGTGCTACTGACTTCATGGGGTTATTACAAACACTGTCTGACACTTACTAAACGCTTGATAAATACTGGCTATTGCTATTATGGGAGAAAAGGGCTGCACAGTCCGATAAATGTAAAACTTCAGGCTGAAAAAGCTACACAGGGTTTCCTGAGCACCAGGCTTCTGAGAGCACCACGTGCTCCAGGAGGGGTATAGGAAGTCCAACTGGTCAGGGGACCACTTTTGCTCAGAATATTCAGCGGAATATGAGCCCCCAGAACATTCTTTGAGAACTACTAATCAATGTATTTAAACAAACATAACCATATAGAAGAAAGGACACTGTAAATACTACATTGGACTTGTTCTCTAATTTAATAACATACTATAGTGACTCTTCCACATCAATGCATATATCTCCATATGATTATTTTTAAATGTCACATACTATACCATTTTATAGATAACCCATGGCTTATCAGTTTGGCTGCTACTATCTCCCCAAGAGTCTAGGAAAGAACCTTCCTTGGGTTTTGCCTCTCTACAGGTGACACTGGCTCAACCAGAGTAGGCTACTAGGATCTCTGGCAGTAATCCTAAACGAAAGACAGGAACAAAAAGCTCTGATGCCCTGTCGGAAACTCTCCCCAGGACTTCAAGTTTTGAATGAGCAGAGACTAGAACTCTTTGCTTTCCAGAAAGTGAGGACCTATCAACTGGTGGCTTTCATGGTGGTTCCCAGCTAGAGTCCTGGGTTCTGGGGTTCTGTTTCTATCCATGAGGGAAATAATGGGGACTTAGTAACTGTTTGCAATATTTCAAAAAGCTAAATGGAAAAACATGCACAGATTAAGCAAAACTTCAAGTATCTTCTCTTTGGGCTGGAATTTTATCAGCTCCATGTGGTAGCACAGTCATTATTCTGACTGGCAGTTTTGAGATGGCCTTGATAAATAAATCCTGGGAATGGGAATTGTTATTTAATATGTGCAGTTTGTTGAGTAGATAAAAGTCTTTCAAATATGGGATTCCCAGGGAAGAAACATAATACAAAGGGTTTGAATGGTTGGCATAGAAGATTCCGTGTGGTGAAGAACTGGTTCACAAGCTGTGGGAGATACAGACATGACCATCTCAATGTGGTTGTTTTGGTATAACTGACTTTTCAATGTGCAATAAGCAATATGGCATTTTTAAGAACACCAGAAACTACAAAGCATTTGCACACCTACTCTGTGATTCAAAAGCACATGCAAAGTGCTGCCATTGCTATTCTCCTTAGAATGACTGAAAGGAGCAAAATGGAAAATGGGGGTGGGCTGAGGGTATCTGTGACATCCCTTCTATAATTATGCAAGTCTCAATGATCTTCTTTGCACTTTGTATGTTCAAATGGTCATGGGTCAAAACTACAGAGCCAGAGAATGTCCTGTTTATAGTTTTCACAAATTCAGGATTTGATCTCATTTATCACATGCTTTGGGATCAGGATGGAGTTTTTGCCCTAGCCCTAAAAGACCAGCATACATATATAAATGTTTGTATATGTCCTTGAGCAAGTTATTTAACCTCTCCAAGTCTTAGAGCTTATTCATATATAAAACAAGGGTAACTTTATCTCATGAAATTATTAACACATTTCACTAACATTGTTAATTATACATGTGTATGTATGTGTGTGTACACAACTCCATGCATCTAGACAGAGACCATACAAGGAACAGTGACTAGTACATAGTCAGTAGGGACTCAATAAAAATTACTTTTCTTTCCCCTTCTCTTGAAAGCAGTTTATAAGGATGAAGAAAATGTAAAAGATATATTATTTTTATTTCAGTAAGCCGAAACAAGAAGAACAACTAAAACAGCCAGATAAATTAACAGAGGGAGGGCAAGTGGCATATATTTCCTGGTTCATGAATGTGTATGAGACTGTGGCCTGATATTAACCCCAAATCCCAAAGCCAGCCCCACTGGGTATATTCATAAATGCATCTCACTGTTGAGCGCCCACACAATAAATGTGTAAATTCAGTTACCTTGCTGATTATGCGCCCATTTGCAAGCACACCCTCCTCTGAAAAACTTGGGACTGGAAATACAGTCAATAATAAAATTGTCTAAATAGGTAATATTTCTTGCTTACTTACTGACAGTCAGTAAGGTTTTTAATTCCCAGCCCGTGAACTGCTGCGGATCTTCTGGAAGCCTGCAGCAGTGTTTAAACTCACTAGTTCAAAGTAAAAGCTTTTCTAGTAGATAATGACATCAATTAAATAATTTTTATTCATAAGTCAAAAGTGATGACTAGTATTTCTACCTACCTCTTTCCCGGCTGTCAGGTAGATGTAGATATTCTTCACAGGATCAGGAACGAGTTTGTAGAAAACAGGTGTTTCCTCTTTAATTTCATAGATAACCTCTGGACAATTTGAAGTCAAATTCTCATCAAGTATAACCTATTTTTTTTTTTCAAAAAGAGAAATACGATTTCTATTCAATGCTTTCAATAGCAAGGTGGCAAAACTTGTAGCTTAATCCTCCTAAAGCTACATCTTTTCTTACTACAAATACCAGCTAAGATATCACGTTCCTTAAATCCTCCTCTCGCTCGGTTTTCAACACGGCTGGTAATAACCAGCACAGTGTTTCTTATTTTGCAGAGGACAAAGTCACCAAAACAAACTAACAAACAAAAGAAAGCCACTCTTCAATGCTGAGGGAAGCCTGTTGCCCACGGTTTCTAACCATGTCTGGCCCTATCAGAAGCCACAAGTGACAGCTTCATCGATACTGTGCCAAGACTGATTTGCAACCAAAGGAAGCAGCTCCTCCGTATATTTGGATGGGTTACTCTGATAGTCATGCATTTTAAAGTAACCCAGATAACTTGACAAGTAGGTGTGTGTTTACATATAAAATATAAGCAAGGGTGACTCAGTACTCGGTGGCTTTGAAATCGGATATACTTGAGCTTTACTCATCTTCAGTCAACAAACATCTACTGAACACCCGCTGTGTATCAGGCGCTGTTCTAGGTGTTTGGAAAACAGCAGTGAAGATAATGGGGAGGAAACAGGTCCTGCCCTCACAGAACTTATATTCATGTGTGTGTGTGTGTGTGTGTGTGTGTGTGTGTGTGTGTGTAGGGGAGTGACAGCAGACAATTAACAATAAAAAAGTAAATTGTAAAATATATTAGAAGGTGCTAAGCGATACAGGTCAAAGTGCAGTGGGGCAGAGGGATGGAGACTGCATGCTCAGGGTAAGTCTCATTGAGGAGGTGACATTTCCAGGAGGTGAGGAAGTGAGTCATTTTGATACCTGGATGAAGCGGGTTCTTAGAGGAGGCCTCACCAGTGCAAAGACCCTACAGGGGAGGCGGCCAGTGTGGCCTGAGTGGAGTCAGGTAGAGAGGGGCGGGCAGTGGGTGGCGGAGTAACAGGCGGCAGATGCGAGCGGGTCTCGCAGGCCTGTGTGAAGTCTTGCCTTTTACTCCAGATGAGAGAGAGGAAGCCATCGCAGGGCTTTGAGCCAAGGAGTGACAGGACGTGGGGGGTGGGGTTTGAAGCGTGGCTATGAAGGCCCGGTCGGAGGCTATCACCATAATCTCAGAGAAATATTAACACAATGGTGGCTTGGGCTTGGGTCTGCATGCTCGCTCTACGCTTTAAGAAGCTGTGCTACTTTGAACTAGTAACTGCATTAACCTCCATGGGCCCCCATTTCCTTATCCCTAGCATGGGGTTCATAATGCCTTCCTCATACACAGGTTTGGTAAAAATCAAGTAAGAATTATGAAAGATGCTCAGCACATAATCAATACTCAATAGATAACAATCTATCACTCGATTGCAAGCTCCTTTTGGGTAGGGATCGTGTCTTAATCATCTTTATACCTCACCCAATACAGTACCTTGAAAAGTGAAGGTGACCAACATTTTGTCAATTTGAACTCTGTATTCAGACATTGGGCACATGGTTAGGAAAGAAAAAACACTGGCACCTGAGATCCTTTTCAGACTGAGTCTACTTTGATGCATCTACTGTACCCACATATCCTGATGGCAGTTAGGTATGTGCTGTTTAGCCAAAGGCTCCTTATCAGCGGGGCACACAGAGCATCTTCCTGCATTCACCCCCTTTTCTGGCTTTTTCCCTACGATCAATGAGTTTCTTCCACCATCTGCTTGGGTCAACTCCCAGGTGGATCTGGCGCAAATAGTGACTCACTCAGAGCTCCTGGACTGTTCACCAAACTCAGGAGCAGCTTTGTAAAAGTCAATCTCACTAACCAAATATATCAAATATGACTTTTAAAAAGCTCTTCTTTAAACAGAAGCAGTTAGGTCCCAAGGGAGGTGGGAAAGGTCTTTGCCTCAAGTCACTGCAAAACGACTCTATAGCTGTACCACCCAATATGGTAGCCACTAGCCACGTAAGGCTATTCACACTTCCGTTTAAATAGTCAGTTCCTTGGCCACAGGAGCCACATCTCAAGTGCTCACTAGCCATCGGTGCCATGGGCTACCATACTGAAGAGGGCAGATATGGCACATTCCTGTCATCATAGAAAGTTCTATTGGACAAAGCTTCCCTACAGGAAACTGTCAGTGGACAAAGCCAAAGGGTAAACAGGGTACGCACTGGCCAAGGAGTGGAACGACTTTAAATACAACTTTCTTGGTTCTTTTGAGTTTTGAACAATGTCAGTGTATTACCCTAAAAAATGAACACATACAAATTAAAATTTACAAATGTTTGAGGGTGGTGGGTCAAACTGTTTTGCTTTTTGCTAGATTATGCAAAAACTGATCTCCATAACTCTGGGGACAGGACAAAATAATTTTAAATACATTTTTATGTATCTAAAAATTGGAAAATTTGTTCATATACACTGGGTAGTAGATAATTCTAAGGAATTGCTGATAATTTTTTTACTTGTGATAATGGCATTATGGTTCTAATTATTTAAGAAAATGACTGCAGCTTTTTAGGGATGCATAATGAAATATGTTGAGGAGACATGCTATAGTGTCTGGGATTTGTTTTCAAATAAGAAAATAAATAAAAGCATAATTTATGAAATACCACCACTCATCCATTTTAGGGGAATTAGGAGCTGCACCTCAGTTTTTGGTGGGGGGTGCTTATTTTATTTACTCTTGGAGCATTAATGCAGATGGGTAGAGCCTGGAAAGATCTAGTTTGGTGCAACATTGGTTTATTTACATAATACCTTAGAGATAAAACAGCAGTATTCTCTCCAAAACTCCGAATTATTGTAAAGAAATCTTTGTTTTATTTTTTATTTTGTTTAAGTTACCAAAGTATTCCGTGGGCCAGGGTTTACCAACCAGTTTCCTGAGCAACCTACTTAGCATGGCCTGCACTGAAGCTTGTCCTGGTAACTATAGGTGCCGAGTTTAAGTGGGTATGTTTCATTGATGGTGGCAGTGGCATCTCTTTAGAAGGCCCTTGGCATCATCTATCAAAATTATGAAGCACATACCCTTGGAACCTGCAGCCCCTCATATATATGCAAAATGACGTATATTCATTGCAGCATCATGTTGTAAACAAAAGATTAAAACAACCTAAATGTCCAGCAATAAGGACATGGTTAAGTAAACCATAGTATAAATAATGAAATACTATTAAGCCATAAAAATATCGAGAAAGCTCTTTATGTATTGTTATGTTTAATATGTTATGTTAAATAAGTACATATATTTGTAAGTACAAATACATATACACATATATAACATATATATGACATATATAACATATGACATATATATAACATATATGTGTTTAATGTTTAATAAAAGCAGGGGAAAAAATATTTTCCCCCTTTTGCTTATAGACAGATATAAAGTATTTCTGGAAAGATCCTCTGCAAAGATGAAACTGCTGTCATCGGTTGCCTTGCAGGTCAGGAACAGGTGACTTTCACTACATACTTTCTTGGTTCGTTTGAGTTTTGAACAATGTCAACATGTTACCTTAAAAAATGAACACATACAAATTAAATTTAAAAATGTTTGAGGGTGAGCGGGTCAAACTGTTTTTCTTTCTGCTAGATTTGCAGAGTAATCTCCATAACCCTGATAAGATGAGAGGAAGTTCTCATTTTCATCCTATGGGTCCCAACTGTGCTACACAGAGGGGTTGGGGATCTCTGCTTCTGTGGTCCCCGGAGTTTCATCTCTCTCAGATGACTACAGGACAGGTTTTTCATAATATCATCTCCCACCCCACCCAGCCCCAGCCCCATTCCCGCCTGGCCCACAGGCACCAGCAGAACACGTGGACTTTCTAATTGCAAAATCCATGAGAACATCAACACAGAGAAGAAAGCCAACCAGACTGGAGCAAGGGAAATGTTCCTTCCTCCGCTCAGTTTAGGTGGGCAGCCTCGGAAAAAGAACATGATCAGTGAAACGATGCAGGAAGTAGCAGTGAGTCACAGGAACCTAAAATGGGTTGAATTTTGCATAAGAGAAACCTCATCCAATTCACACACACTCCTTGGGCACGACGTGGATTTTTATCTGTTGCTTCCAGGATACGACCTTAATATAGATCTAATTTGAAGTCAATCTTCCCCTCTTCCATGCATCTTCTTATATACTCCTTAATCCCTTGAGTCTCAAACATCACCTCCTCTGAGAAGCTCTCCCTGATTGCCTGTCTACTGTACCCCCTCCTGTCACTCTCCACCCATCACTGTGTTTTCTTCACAGCACTTTTCACCATCTGAAGTGTCTTTATCACTGATTAATCCATTTACTTGTTTTGTGTCTTTTTCTTCCCACCAGGAGAGCAGGGGCATTGTCTGTTTTGTTCACCTTTGTACATTCAGCACCCAGATCAGTGCTTGGCACATAAAAGGTGCCCAATAAATATTTATTAAATGAAAAACGACTCCATTAGCATTCAAGATTTTATAGGGCTCTTCAGCTTTTTCCAGCTGAAGCCTGTGTAGAAAACAAATTTTCCCTGATGGAGAATTTCAGTTTGTGTCAACATATTGTTTCTGTTGACATCTTCCTGGAGCCTCATGGTAGACTATTAACTAGCCCTGGGATTTCTGTTGCATACAAAAACTCCCAACCACGCTGCTGAAATTAACCGAGTGGAGGCTTCCACCCCGCCCAATTGCAGGACAGGCTCGATACCACCCACGGAAAGGATACCATGGTGAGGAAAATGACGGGGGAGAAAAATTAAACCAAAGACTATTTCTTTTTCTCTTGATGATTACCATGAAATGGAAAAAGCCACAGGTGTTCAAAAAGCTAAAATATTTTATGCGAAATTTCTTTTTGTTTTTCAATGCTTCCCTCTGTGGGGCTAACCTGTTGAAGGGCAAACAAGTCAATCCTCTCATTTATTTATTTATTTTCCATAAACAGTTGCTGAGGAATGCTGGGCAGGGGATTTAATGCGCACGCATGCACACATGTGCACCCCTAACAATGTACACGCATGCACACATACACACGCACACTCACACAGGAGAAAGCACGGTAACTATTAATATCCAATAGTGTGATGTGCCTCCGTAGTTAGGAGTAACAAAGATGAAATATAAAGATGAAGGCAAATTTCTCTTTTGTTCCGAATCTACTTATTTCAGTGTAAGTAGTAAGGGAAGCATGCAGCCTGAACCACAAGTTCTAGATTTGTGGATTCTATGGGAGTAAAAGTTCCAAGTTGCAGAGTCCTGGCAAACTCACAGATTGGAATGAATGAGGTGAGGGAGAACTTGAAACAGGCTTCATGTGACATTCTAAACAGCCAATCCTGAACCCCGCTTCCAAGTTTTGACACTTCCTGCTGTTTCTACTGGTCCACCACCTCAACTCAGCTGTCCCCACCACCCACTTCTGGCCCCAGGTCCTGTCCTGGTTCCCCAAGGCCTCCTTTTTCTTATTGGAACATTCTGTGGGAATGTAAGTAGAGTTTGTCTTCATAAAAGATTTTTTTTTTTGGTTTTCTGTTATGTTCACTTGAAAACTTTAATCACCAGAGTTGAGGCAGACTCTTCTGCTAGTACATAGTTTGGCTTCTGTTTGAATTCAGGAAGAACTTTCTGGAACTGGTTTAATTTTGCTTCATGGTTTGGATAAATGAACTCCATTCATGGGGGTACAGCGCTAGGGGCCACATAGGCGGCCAGCCCTGACTCTAAGCTCATGAGAAGTACTTCAAGGCTGGCTGTGGGGACACAGCATGATAGAGCTTCCTGCGTCCTAAACCCTGCTTCCGTCCCAGGAATGTTGGGGAAACAGTGGCCTCCCACTGCTGGAGCCATTGAAAACATCAACTTGAACCCAGAATTTCTACCTTCCCTTTAAAGGAGCCCAGTGGGGTAGAGTTGGGGCCTCCAGGGGGTTCCAAGGCCCCCGTGAGACACACGTAGCCCCAAGAGGAGAGAGCGCTGTACTGAGCTGGGCCACCAGAAGGCCACCCCCAAACAGAAACAAAGGACACCACAGAAGACATGGCCCCTTCTCATGAACCCTCAGACACCTGCATCCCGGCATCAACCCAGATACCCCAATATTAGAAAGAAAATAAAAATCAGTTCCACAAACTCTACCTACAGACTCTATTTTAACTGTTAAGAGGGTTTAGTTGGGGGATAGAAGCTTGGGCTCTGAGGACGGATTGCTTCAGTTCAAATCACCTTAAGCAAGCTACCTGACCTCGCTAAGCCTCGGGTTTTCTCATTTATAAAGTGGGGACGGTGATAGTATTGACTTGTACGGATTACGCCAGTTAACCCATGCAGACGCTGGTTCTAATGCCTGGCACATGTTAAGAGCCCAGAAATGTTAGCGATTTTTATTCCTTGCCCGCTGCCTTATCATTTATGCTTTACAAGAAAGGTTAATGGGCAAGCATAAAGTTACAAATTTCAAATTTCATGCACACTTCGTTATTACTTATTTTACCACCTGGAAAAGCTCAAAACATTCAATTCTGCCCTTGAAATAAGGACAATTTTCCCTGTGCAACAGAGGCGGCTTGAAGGAATCCAAAGGGCACAACAGGTTGGACCACAATCCGGAGAAAGCTACGGCGTGTGTTTACAGAAATGCACAGCCTGCTCACACGTGCAACGTGAATTCCCCAAAGCTGAGTCCAGTGTGGCCACACTTTTCAGCTGATCTCGGTGGAGATGCTGACAACTAAAAAAATTATAGCATGCACTCATGTTCGGAAAGGAAGTAGAATGTGGAAATAACCGGGGTGGGGGGCTGGCTAGACATAACCCGCCACACGACCATGATCTCATGACCACTGATAAAAAAGCAGATTAGACGTTCTCAAAGGACTCTGAGTTCTAAATTCATTCAATGTTTCCAAAATCTTAGGACTAAAGACAGGAGAAGGAGGACGTAATGGGAAAGGCATTAGCACATTTAAAGTCTTAATTTCTCCACCGATCATCAGTGAAATCTTACCTTTGGACATAGTGCCGTCTTCCTTGGAAAAAATGCACACGTCTTTAGAGACACTTTAAAAGTGATCCAATATCTCAGCTTAAGTGCAAAATAATGTTTGGAAATGATAAAATATAATATAGCTATTTAAAAATACTGTTTACAAAGGGTCTGTAATAACATTGTAATATAAGCATTTTCCCTAATTAACTGAAGAAAAGAGGGTTGCAAAATTGGATAGAGGGTGACCTCAACTATGTAAAAGAAGAATCCCAAATGCTGACAGCAGTGGCCTCTACATGACACAATTAGAAGTCATTTTTTCTTTGCCTCCTTCGTCCCCCGTTACTCTGCAGCTTTCTATATACGCATATATCACTTTTATAAAAAGGAAAAGTTATTTAAGTAACGTGCGGTTTAAAGTGACACCAAATTAAGACTCCCTAAGGTCTGCAGAGATTTAAGAGGTCAGGTTTTTACTGGTGGTGGTAAAAAACAGCACTTGGCCCCCAGCTGCAGTTTCCTGCCTCTCTTCCAACCAGCCATAGACAACAGCGCCTGGCGAATGTCAAAATGCTGTCAACTCTTGATCACTCGGAAACTGATGAGTCAGGCTGCGGGCGATCCAAGCCCTCTTTCTTCTCCTCCTCCCACTGTCTGCGAAGGGCTGGGTTTTGTTTTTCCACACTCACTAGTTCCTCCACGCTGTGGCTTAAGAAGCCAAGCTTGTGTCGATCAATGTTCATCTTTTCTAACAGTTCTGGTGACAAGCCTGGCAAGGGCGAAGCTCAAAGCCTTTGAATAAAGGGATTTGGGGATTATGTGTGGCTTCCAAACCATCTGCACAATCCCGGTCTTTGGGATCCTGGGTAATTTCAGGGGCTGCATCCAAGAATCTGCACACAGGATACAGGAGGGTGTCTTGGGAATTACTGGGCTATCCTAGGGAGCCTGGGTGCCAAGTCAGCTCGGATTCCTCCCTCACGGCCTCCTTCTGAGCGAGGGAAGCTCTCTCTTTTGGGGGGGAGGGTTAATGCCCAAGGAGTTATCCTGCCAGTGAGGTGCTCCCTCAGTCAGATGGTCTGCCTTCTTCTCCTACAGGCACAAGGAGCATCAGTCCCCTGGGGCATGGGCCCCTGTCAGCATGCTTCCCTCTTGCCCCCAGACCTGCAGACAGTGGTTGCCCATGCCAGGGGCAGAGGTTACAAAGTCAGTGCAGCATGGGGGATATTAGTGCAGTCTCTAAAGTTGCTCCAGGTTCAAATCCCTGCTCTGTCCCCGTGTTACCCCGGGCAAATCATCCAATTTCTCTGGGCCTCAACATTCCTCATCTGTAAAATGGGAATAGCAGACCTACCTCACCAAGTTGTGGAGAGGACTGAATTAGTTAGAAGATGCAGAGTGACGTGGCATATAGGAAGCACTGTATCAATGTTAGCAGTCACAAAACACAAACGAAAAGCTAACCTGCCCTGTTCTTCAAACCCCCAAAACAATGCCACAGACATGGCTTCTGAAGGGGCACCCCGTACAGACCAGCCTCCTCGAAGGCATGAAGGTGCAGCTTGGGCTCACCCTCTGGTGCCACAGTGTCCCTACAATCTGGCCAGCTGCACACAAACTGCTGGGGTGAACGAACAGGGCAGGCAAGACCAGGCCGTCCCATGGGGAACTATTTATAGTCAAGTATTCCTTCACCTCCAATTCACCATGTAACAGTTGGTTGGCTCAGCTTTGGGGAAACAGTGTTCTTGTCAAAACATTCATCAAAAATATCCCAAATCTGAAGAGATAATTGTTGAGGAGGCCCAGGAAGGATTGACGGAAACTTCTGCCAAGCTAATGGGTCCAATCAGCCAGACCAGGTTGGTGTGGCCACAGCTGTCACCTGGAGACCTGTGTAGAGTGACTGATGGGTGTTTACCCCTCCCCAGGAAATAAAGCTAATGCAACAGGAAAGATGATCAATGTATATTTTAAAAGAATGTGTATACAAACAAACTCCCTCCCATATGTTACTGGGTTTCCTCCAAAGAAAACAGATTAAATCAAATGCCTACCAGGCACTCAGCACTGTATTAGGCTGTGGAAATTCATTGGCCCCCTTCTCAAGAAGCTTAAAATCAGGAAAATCAGGTTGGGAAGGCAAGAGAAACACGGTGAAAAGGTTAGGTGTCAGAGCAAGACATCTGTAGTGATCAGAAGAATGAAACGGATCATGAGTATTTCAGGAGCGGCGGGCAGAACAAGACCACTCCTGGCTTAGACATCATCAGAGAGGAGGCAGGGTTTGAGCTGATAGACTTAGAGACCATCAGAAGAGAAAAGGGGTTTTCTAGGTTGTCTAGTATAATCTCATTTTCCAGATGAGGAAATGGAGGCTCAGAGAGGTTAATCAATTCACCTAAAGTCACACAGCTGTAGGAGATCAATTGGGATAACTGATCTGTTAGTATTCAATTAAGAATCTGAGCCTGAGAGTAAATGGGCTGGCTGCAAAGAGGCAAGAAGTATCAGTCTTGGGTGACAGAAATAAATCAGTTCCCAACCACTAATGTGCTCGGGGCCGCAGGAGGCATTCAATAAATGCTTACCAATGACACTGATAAGATGACCACTATGTCATTTCAGACAAGTCATTTGGTATCTCTGATTTTATTTTCTCCTCCTCCCCACCACCCCTCCCGTTAGCGAATAAAAATCTCAACTTGACCAGGGTGCATCCATACAGGGGGAAAAAATAGTCCTTCCAGATAAAAGTCAGGAGGAGTCTCAAAGGATTTCAGATCTCTAACCTCTCCTTCCTATGTGTGGGTACAAAGGGCAGAAAACAAACCCCTTCTGTGGGTGGCAAGTGGGCTGGCAGGGAAGGAACACCTGTTTTTTCTTCTTTTCAAGCCCTATAATCTCTAATCTCTTTGAAGTTGTGAGAATTCAGGTGCTTTGTACATTTCCATTATAAAGGAGACAGAACTGAAAGGTCCCATGCCTCAGGAAGGTGAGTCAGGGATGGGGTAGGGGCCAGACCCCCAGTTACCTCACCCAGGCAGCTTATGAGTAAGGAAGAGAATATATCTTGGCACACTCCCAGGAAGCAAGGGAGCTGGGACTTCATTACACAGCTGAAGGTGCATTATTACGTACAGATTTCTGGAATTTCTTCCAGACTATTTCTAGGGATCTCTGAGGAGTTCACAGAGCAATCGGTATGGTCTTGTGTATAAATCCAGAGGCATTAAAAAAAATAAAAGCAAAACTCAAAAAGCACAAAACAGATCACTATTAAAGTAGACATTTGAAGAAGGCACAGAAAACCAACCTTAAGTAACTGGCCATCTCCAGTCCCCAAGAACAAAACAGTCCTGTTCATTACCACAGTGCCATAGACCGATGTCAAGTCGGAATGGATCAAGGTAGATGATGCGATTGGTTGTACTCTTTCAGGTTGATCCCCTTCTTTCTGAACATGCACACAAACGCACAAAAAACAAAATGATCATTTTTAACAGCGATACTTCTCATGATAACTGATACAATGACACTCAGGCCCTCCTAGGAGGGAATCCCACTTCTGGGCCCCAAAAACATTTTCTTAGGCAAGATCCCCAGGAGCAAGCTTTCATTACCTTGATCTGCAAAATCACGGCTTGCCCTGCCCAGGGATCACCCTTGTTTTAGCCCTTGTTTGCCACGTACAAGCGTTAATTGCCAGGAGTGAGCCGGCCATCCATTTAACACTCCCCCAGCTGATATACGAAGCTGAGCTCCACTTGATTGCCAAGAGACAGCCCACTGCTGAATTGGGAGGGAAACGCACTTATACTTGGCTGTTTTCAGGATCCTGCCGCCAACTCATTTTGGCTAGGCGCTGGCTTCTGTGAGGTTAAACACAAACATTCCCCAAGATGTGCCACGGGCAATCCTGATGGGTGTGATGGCAGAAAACAGGGATTCTGCATTTCCAAGAAGGGTACCATGGGACGCCCAAAGACAAGGCAATGCATTGGGGGCGGGGTGGTGGTTAAAGGCAAAGATATGGTCGTGGACGCTTGGTAAGACACAGCCACAGAGCTAAAGAGGAACCAAGTAGAAGGGCTGGCACTGGCGCTGATACTCTTAAAGAGGAAACAAAAAAGCTTAACTCCCAACCCGAAGGCATTTAAATTGTCTGGGGCTCTGAGCACATATAATCACATGCTTGCTCCTGATCATTAAATAAAGCCCCTCTTCAAGCCCAGAGCAGAGACAGTGTCGACCAAAATGTCTTTTTCTTTTTTTGTGTAAAAGGAATGAAGCGTTCCATGCTGCTTCCTGCCTTCAACGACAGGAAACTGAGTTTGTTACACAAATCTCTGGAAGATAGGGAGCTAGAAGGAACCGTTGCCGTCTGCAGCTACTGAACACAGTGTGATAGCGTACTTTATCTGCCAGAGCTCAGTTCCCAACTCTGCTAAGGTTTTAAAAGGCGCATTGAAGTTGTAGCCAATGGGAGCGCTGGCAAACTTCAGGAAGCAACAGCAACTCCTAAAATCACCCTGTTTGCGGGGGAGGAGGAGGCAGGAAGAGGGAGGCTAAGACTTATTAACTTCATTATATTATTGCCAACAGTGTTTATGTCTTTCAATTTATGTCTTATTAAATATTCATTATTTTTAAACCCACCAAGTTTCATTAACATCCAACTAAATGGATTCATGGGCGAAATTGATTTCTGAAGCCTTTAAAGGGCCGTCTATATTTCTTTGTTGAAGTTGCGCTGCGAGGGAAAGATAAGCTACCGAGGATTCCTCCAATGCCCTGATCACTTTTCAAGGGAAAGATGTCATAACCTAAGAGAAGAGACTTTTTTCCCCATAAAATATTCTATAGTGAATTCGGTTTAAGAAGATTTTTGGAAAGCTCATTAGAGATTTTTTTTTCTTGTTAAAAGATACTTTTCATGCATTCAGGGAAGATGAGGAGCTGTCCTGTTAAAATTGAAGTTAAGAAAAAAATCTCTGTGGATCTAAGGGTCGGAACAATAGATCACTGTTTAGATAAGGAAGCCTCGTGACTATGAGCAGAGAAAGAAAAATCGGATGACCTTTAGGATTAAAAAAAAAACCACACCGCACATCTCGCTTTAAAATCAAACCAGAATTGTTCAAACGTAAGATCGGATGACCATGCCTATTACTTTCATTAAATATTTGAGCACTGCAGAGAGGCTCACTCAGAGAACTAGGCATCATTTCTGTCTGGGTGTCTGGAATGTCCTAACTCCACTAATCTTTGTCTGAAGAACTCCATTCCCCTTCATCTCACAACACAGAAAAAGGAATGGCTGTGATTGCAGATTATCCACAAGGACCAAATGGAACAGTGTACTTCTAGGTCTGGTATACAATAGGTACTTAATAACTGCATCTATTCTGATCCTCTAAGAGCAATTACGTCATGGGTAGCTGAGGCAGGATGAGAACTCTTGTTTGTGAAAGACTACCTCCAGAAAAAACAAAAAAAACAGAGGCAGCTCAAAAGCTTAAAGGGAAGAAGAGGAAAATTGGCTCGAAATTACCATCTTACCCTTTGTAGTTTCCTTCTCTGACTTCTGACTATTCCTCAACAATTGTAGTTTTTCCAATTAAGCGCTGGATCAATAGCATAGGTAAGTAGTGCAGCCATTAAATCAATGCTGCCAAACTTGAAAGGCTGGCGGTATAGAAAGAACCGCCTAGGACTAGTTTGCATTTGAGCTTAGTCCTACCGGGTGACCTGGGCAATTTATTCAACCCTGTTGGGGATTGGCTTTCTCAACTGTCTGATAATGCTGATGTGCCTGATTGGCAGGGTGGTTATGAAGAAGAGATAATAATGGTAATATTAATAATAATACCAGCTAACACATATTAATACTTACTATATGCCACTTGGAGTATTTTATCATCTTAACTAACAGAGGCAGTGTAGGGTAGTGAGCCAGGCTGCCTGGGTTTGACTCTTGGCCCTGTCACTTTCTAGCTAAGTAATGTTGTGCACATTATCCTCTCTGTGACTCAGTTTCCTCCTCCACGTTATGGAAATGATGACAATAGCATTTATGCCACAGACTTGTTATGAGGACTGCATGAGATGGTGCACAAGCCTCAATAAAGCTTCAAACAGCGTGTGGCACGTAGTAACAGACAATCCATGTTTGCTGTCATTACTTTATTTAAAAACACAACAGTACTGCCACCTCCATGGCAGTTGTTTCCATCTTCTTTGTCAAAAGAACCCTAATTTTGTTCAGGTAGCAATGAACCCAAGCCTGGTGGAAACCATCAGTGGGCCAAGCCAAATGGCAACTCTGCTCCCCGTTGCCAAATACCAGCTCTCCTAGCCCTTGGAGCTAGGGGTGCCCATGTGGTCCAGTTCTGGGCAGTGAGATGTGAGAAGGCCACTGGTGGGATCCCTGGGAATAAGTTTCCTCCTTGATAAGAGAAGGCTCTTGAGGAGAGCCCATCTTCCTCTTCCCTCACTTCCAAGGCCGTCACCTGTGGACAAGTGGTGGCCATTTTGCTTCCACGAGGTTCAAGATGGAGGATGAAAATCAACCTGCTGATGGGTGTGTGTGGCGGGGGACACAAGAGACCTGGGTTCTTGAGGACACCACTGAGCCACAGACCTCCAACCTTTCAGCTTTTTACTAAGTTAACAATAGAGGCCGTGGTTTAAGCCACTGTTGATTGTGTTTTCCGTTACTTGGAACCAGAGGCAAGTCCCTCTTTAAGAAATGAGAATCCCAACTTGTCGGAGCAGGCACTGAACCGTGACTCTTCCTCAGCAATGAGGGACCAGGAACTAGACTAGCGTTTCTTCCTCTCACCACCCTGGAGGACCCCGGCCACCGCCAGGATTTTGTAGCCAATTACAACAGTCAGTCTGCAAGAAAATGGGAAAGAGGAGGCTTGGACCTCATGAAAACCCCAGGGGCTGCTCTGGCTGAATGGAAATGGATTCTTTTGTGCTGGAAACACAGAGAAATGGACAGGTCTGTGTGAACGGGAAAAGGATCCCTCCGAATGGCTTTCTTATGCTCATTTCAGCAAATGAAAACAAAAGACAGGCTCCAGAGAAACCTCTTCACGAACCTGAAGAGGGGAAATAGTGCAGTCAGCCCCCTATGTCCAGAGATTATTCTTACTCTCTTTTTTTTTCCCTCCAGCCTATTTTCTATCTTGCCCCTCTCTCCCCTTAGGGCATAATCGCTAATGTTGCTCTCAGCCTATTCTGTCTAGTTTATTATGTGTAATTTATTTCTGAATCCCAGCCTCTGCTTGTTCGTCTGTGTGTAACAAGGTTAATGCCTTGTAATGATGCTTTTGCCAGTTCCGCCTTTCATGACAAAATCCAATCTTGATTTAGCTCTAAACCTTGTCTACCCTTTGGGCTTTCTTGGTTCCCTCAGAGTTGTCATTCTGCTTCTCCTTCCTGCCATGTCTAACCACAGCGTCACGCCTACACTTCTGCCGGCTCTAAGAGGGAAACTTTTCTCAGTTGGAGGAAAAACCTACCTTGGCGACGTTTGGGCTCAAAGAGCGAGTGAGCTCTGGGCTCAGCACAGCCAACTGGGAGCCAGGCTGTGGAGGTGCGTGGAGGTGCGCGCCGGTGCGCGTGCGCGCATGTGTGCCTGTGCAGGGAGCAGTGGGCATTGCACGGAACAAACAGCTCCATCTCCTTGCAGCTAGTTTTCATTGACAATAAACACTCCCATTGCGCACCTCACAGCTCCAGGGGACGACAGCCACGAGTTGAGGGCGAGAAAGGCACTCTCTGGAATGCAGCAACGCCCAGCCCCGCTCCTACCATGCGAAAGATGGCCCAGCTCATGGAGGTTCCGGCAGGGCGCTCACAGCCATGCTGGAGCTTTGGTGCTACACGGGGGAGGGAATGTGCACAACAGTGGGGCCTCCAGTGTTGGGCACCCGGCGAGAGTCCAGACTTTGACCCGCAAGGTGCTAAAAGGAATTTCCTGTATGTTGATTTATTTTTTTTTCTCACAAGTAGAGGGCAAATGCAAACTGGGTGCCTGTTAATTTCGTATACATTGATAAAATGCCTCTCTGGGGCAGTTAATTTTGTATTCTGTTTCCTTTGGGGTATACTTGTTTTGAAGCAGTGCTGTCATTTCCCATCACATACCCAGGGGCCCACTTTGCGGTTAGGAAACCTGTGAAGCAGCCCGACACCCAATTCTGGCCCCTGCTCTGTCCCTTATCGGCTGCTTGATTCTGGCAAGTCAAGTCCCTGAACCTCAGTGATTATCTGTAAAATGGAACCAAAATACCACATGCCCCGTCTCTCAGTGTTGTGGTAAGGCCCAAATGAAATCACATGTGTGAAAATAATTAGAAAATTCTCTTTATTAAGCTAGGGAGATGGAAAGAACCATGATTTTATTAGCTATTAAGGCTTGGGTCGCTTTTCTCCATTCTGGGGGATACAGTGTGGCTCAGGTTCTCACTAAGTTTGTGGCATCTCTGATCATCTGAAGGAAGAATTGACACTGGGGACTCAAATGATCAAAGGAAAAAGTTCAAAGTGTGCAGGAGGAACGGAGGAGAGACGCTGAGGGACACTGCTGGGCAGTCTCTGGACCAGACCAGCAAGGGCGGGGTGCAGCACAACCCTGGGAAACCAGCAAAGCGTTGAAGCTTGGATGTCACCTCCTTCCACGTCTCTTCTCCCTCCACAGGCCCCAGAGTCCTCCAGCCTCCCACGCCTACCCACCACCAAAGTCCCACTCTCCACAGTTTATCCTTCCTCCTCCTGGCTTTGTGCCCCTTCCCTACCCTCCATCTAAATCTCCATCCCCTCCCTATGGCTCATTTGTCAATTACTTATGAAAAGACAGCCTGACTCAAATAAGTCACTAAAAGATATGAATGGCAGATAGTGTGAAAACTGCATTTTCCTAGATTCTTAGAATTGAAAGACACTCAGTTTGCCAATGTTTCCCCACGAGGAAGCTACTGGCATTCTAGATGGGACAGTTCCTTGTTAAGGGGGCTGTCCTGTGTCATGTAGGGCATTCAGCATCTCTGATTTCTGTCCACAAAGTCATGCTCCCCCCAGCCCCTGTCATTTTGACTACTGCAGACACCCTCTTCCGCACATTTCATAACACCCACTAAGTAAATGTCACCATCCTCTGTGGAGATCACTGGAATCTATGACATGGTCTCGGAGCTGCTGAAAAATGATTATCTAGACTTGTGGTTCCTCCCCAGTCTTCCCGTCATGGTCAACAGCACCAGCAATCACCCTCAACTCCTCTCTTTCCATCACTCCCCATGTGCAACACATGAAAAACCTCAGCTGAATGTCTCAACAATCTCAAATCCATCTTCTCCCTCTAACGGGCTCTACACAGGACAAGCCTCCATCACTCCCTCCTGATCTGCCGCAAGAGCATTCTGGTCTCCCTTTTCAACCTATGATCTAGTCTCTGTCCAGTAGCCAGAGTGATCTTTTAAAATATACAACAGGGCATGTTACTCCCTTGCCTAAAATTCTTCAATGGCATCCCATGACACTTAGAATTGAATCCATATGCCTTTCTAGGGCCTGCCTGAGGAGGGCCCTAACGACTGCTTCATACTCATTCCTTGCCACTCTTCTGCACTCTGTGTCAGCTCCCAAAGTTGCTTTCTCTCAGACTCTTTAACACATTACCATCTTTCTGCCTCAGGGCCTTTGCACATGCTACTTCTTCCAGCCTCACCCCCTTCACTTCTTTGTAGGCTGGCTCTTTCTAATCTTTCAGGTTTCAAGTTAAATGTCACCTGCTTATGGACACATGACTGCAACTATCCCTATTCCTACCCCCAGTTGTTATTTTGAATCATAGCACTCCATTTATTTCCTTCAAAATACTTATTATAATTACTGCTTTAAAAATATATTTATCGCCTGTCTCTCAGTAGACTGTAAGCTCTACAATAGTTTATCTTATTCTACACTTTGAAAGCAACATCCACCTCAGCATCTGGCATGTAGTAGGTTGTCAATAAATGTTTATTGAATGAATGAATAAATACATGGGTCAATGTTTGAAAATACTTTCCATCAATATCTCATCAGGCAACCATGGTACATTGCTAAGTAGGCCTAATCATTACAGAGTTCTTCAATTGAGCTAAGATTAGTCCCTTGTAAACAGTTGGCCTTGGTTCTGCCTTGGGGAGCAATAGGAAACTACCCTGCACCTCCTGTTGCCATGTATATTGGCCTTCTCTAAATTCACATTTGTAGTTCATTGATAGCTCGTAAAAGACAGTTTCTGGGTCTCTTGCCATCTCAGTCCATAGACAGTCTATAGATTCAGTATAGTTGAAATGTGGCTTTAAGAAGTAAACAGAGTACTTTTGGCGTGCTCTGATCAGAGCAAATAATAGGACTGTTCTCTCCCGTGGCTAAAATAATGTAATTTTATGAATGTGGCCTAATATTGTGTTAACTCTTTGAAATAAAAATAGCTGATGGTAGCATGGAAGAGTAGAAAGAACAAAAGATTTAGAGTAAAATATATGTAGGTTCAAGTTCAAGCTCTAATACTCATGAGTTGTGCGTCTTTAGATAGTCATTTATTCTCTCTGAGGTTTCTCCATCCACCCATCCACCCCCTCAACCCACCCATCTATCCATTATTTATGGAGCACTTGCTGTTGGCCAAGTACTTGATCTGAAAAATACAGATGGGAATAAACTCCCTATAGTCAAAATCAGCCAGTCAAATGAGTTTTGAAACAAAATGCAACACTTTACATTGCATGTCATTGAAACACTTGGTAACACTTTACATTTCATGTCTGAAACACTTGGGAACCGAAAAGAATGGCTACAGTGGAGACTCTGCGGACATCCACAGTTCATGGGCAGAATTTAGGGAATCCACGGAAGTAGATGAGGAAAAAAATACATCTTTATTTTAGCAAGCTCTCACTAAAACTTGGCATTCCCTTTGCTTACAGATTCAGTCCACAGTAGTATTAACTGAACCTGTGACTTTGTCACCAAAAGAAATCAGATATTTTCATATCATTTGATAGTTGTTGCAGATATCTCCAAGTATCATTTATGCTCATCTCTACTTTGAAATTATGGTAGTTACTGCGGCTAGATCTTGCTACTGGATGTGTTAAGATGTATTACTATATCTCAAATTGAAAAAACATTGTGATATACCTCTATATTATTAATATGGGGTCTATTTTGCAATCCTATCTTTTTATTTTATGCATTAGAAACAATATTCTGAGAGGGGAAGTACAGGCTACATCAGCACTGGGGAGGGATAGGAAGGGAGCTTTTGCTAAGCACAGGAGGCTGACACTAGGTGACACCTACAGCCACCAGCTGCTCTAGGCTATGTCCTCCTATTGCCTCAGAGAAGCAAGGGTCAGCACTTGGAATCCAGTTCATAAAAGGGGTCACGGATGGAGAAAGTAGCCTCAGGAGGAGGCCAATAAGCGATGATCAGGAACAGCTGGTGTGTTAGACAACAGGCTTCTTCAAGCAGGCGGGGGAATGACAAGGAACCCTGCCTACCTGGGAAGGGAGTCCCAAGGAAACACCTGCCCTCTTGGCTGCCTGGCTTTTGCTCTTCTTATAAACACAGCTCCGGAGTCCATCCTCTTGGAAGCCCTTATCTCACCACGCTGTAAGTGTCTTCTCCACTAGATGAAGAGCGCCTTCTTTCCAGTTCTACAAACATTTACTGAGGGCTCACTGACTGTGTGTTTGCCTTCTGGATGCCTGGGGGACAAAGATGAGTGAGCCAGACCTGGCCACTCCCTCAAGGCACATACAGCCCAACACAGAGCTTGACACACTCTAGGGTTTATGGAGTGGACACCGGATACCTAAATCCATTGCCAACTGCCTACTTAGCGACCTTCCTGGATGTCCCAAAGACATCTAAAAGGCAACAAAGATTAAATTCATCCTCTAATGATTCGCCAATGCCTCTCAATTCTATGCCTTAAAAAGAGATTTCATTTCATCCCTCCTCTCCACCCTCACGCCACAACCTCAGTTCAGGTCTTCAGCATCCCTCAGTTGAATTACTGCAATCAACAGAATCCATCTGTTTCTCTCCATATTTGTGGCCACTGCTCTCGACCAAGGTGACATTATTTCTTGCCGGGACTGCTGCAAGAGCCTCCTGCAGGTTTTCCTGCTTCCACTGTCGCCCATCTCTCATCCATTCCCCACAGGGCAGCCATTATTTAGGAATCCAAATCCAATCACTTCACTTCCCTTCAAAAGCTCTCCTATGCTCTGAGAATAAAATCTAATCTCCTTCCCATTGCCTAGGAGGCCCGTAGGCTCGGGCTGGGGCTTCCTTCTCGGACCTCCTCCCCTGCCACTCTGCCCTCACGACCTCCCTAAGCTCAACCACACCAGCCTTTTGCTCCCCAGCCTGTCCACGTCCCTCCCTCTGAGCCCTTGCACCTACCCTCTGGCTTTTAGGAGTGCCTGCTCCCTGCTCGCCATGGGGAAGCTGACAACCGTCCTGTCTCATCTTCCTGGTGTCAACCCAGCCTCCTTGGAGAGAACTTTCCCCAACACCCCCATTCAATGGCTCTGTTGCCATGGTTTCCTCACCTTTGATAGGAAAGTAACAAGATGGCCCACTTTGTAAAGTTGCGGAGAGGGTTCAATGAGTTACTACTGGTAAAGTGCATAGAATAATGCTATAGAGTACGTGCTCAGTGAGCGTCAGCTATGATTTTAATATAAAAATAACTAGTTATTTGCTAAATGTTTATCATGTGTCCTATTTACTATGGATAGAAATATTTTTACACACTGTGTGGCACCTAATAGGAACTTAAGAAATGACTCATTGGAACCAATGATTGTCCTAATCAGTGGCTTGGCTTTCCCTTCAGTCTTGCCTCAGCCACTTAATCTTCTGAGTGACCTTTTTAGAAGGCACTCAGATCCTGCCGGCTTATAACCCTGCTGTGGGGCCGCTCTGCCGTAGCCATGGTTTTCACACCCTGCTCAGCGGAGTTCTAGAGGTGCGTCCAAGGGGCAGGGCGGGTTGCAGGGCTCTGGGAGCCTCCCAACACCTGCTCCCCCACAGCCCCAGCGCTTGGCAATGGTCACGGCCGGAGCAGCAGGTCAGTGATGCTTTTCCTCATCTTTTTCTCACACAGAGCTTCTGGTTGAGAATTCATGTAAAGGCAAGGTTTGGAAAGTCTGAAAATGACTGACCACCAGGACAAAATCCAACTACCTTTGCCTGTCTCATTAAGCCCTTCACCATCTGGACCTGCACGCTCATTTTTGGACACTCCCCAGCCAGGGGGAGCTGCTTGTGGTTTGCAAGCTTATTGAACTTCCCGCTTTGCACAAGCTGTGCCCTCTCCCTAGAACTCCCTTCCCTGCCTTCTCCGCTTAGCTTCAGGACACAGCTCAAGCATCACCTCTCCGAAGCCTCCCAGATCCTCCCAGCCTGAGCGACATGCCTCTTCCTGTGGCTTCCGGGGTGTCTTTTGGTTACATCTCCCTCACCACGACTATCAGACTGTATGGGAGAGGCTTGTTTCACTCTCTTTCTAACAGCAAGAGTCAACAAACCACCACCTGTGGCCCAAATCTGGCCGGCTGCCTGTTTTTTGAACAGCCCGTGAGCTAAGAATAGTTTTCACATGTTTAAATGGTTGAAAAGAGTCAAAAAAAGAATAACTCGTGACAAGTGAAAATTATAGGGAATTCAGATTTCAGCGTCTATAAAGTTTTAACAGAGCGTAGCTGTGCTTGTTCACTTACGTATTAGCTATGGCTGTGTTCACACTGAACAGCGGAGTTGAGCAACTGTGACAGAGACTGTACGTGGCCTGCAAAGCCTAAAATATTGCCCATCTGGCCCCTTACAGAAAGTTTGCTGACCCCTGCATAATGCCTTTGGCTGTGGCAGTGGGAGAGAAATAGGGTCAAATCCCCCAAAAAACTTCCCTGAGGAAAACACGATGCATAGATATTGAATCAACAATCAAACCAATGTGAAAATCAACTCCTAAAACTGAAACGTAGGTCACACTTTTTTGTGACCACTACCCAGTAAGCATTTCATCAAGAGAGAAAATTAAGAAAAGCGAGGGGCACATTTCATAAAACACAAACAAACAAAAACCCTACTACTCCCATGGCTCTGCTCCAATGAACAGGTTAGACCCCTGATGCCTACAAAAAGTCCCCAAGAAGACCTTGGGCTTTCTTTAGTCTTCATCACCTGTGGGCCAAAGTATGTTCTGGGAAGGGAGTGGCCATCAAGGCACTTCAAGGGAGGCAGAGATGATGCTATTGTATGCTGCTGTAGTCAAGATGTTGGTCGCCATGTGGCTCCTCCAGCGTTCTGTTCTAAGGGGACCTACCACAGGGCCTGCTGGGAGCCATCATGTTTGACCCCTTCTTCTAATAAGACCAGGAGCCAGTACCTGTCCCCAAGGGGTACAAATCCCTACACTGGACTAGGGCTCATAATCTGGGATAAATGATGAGTTGGAACCAATTCCATCCCTCTCCTGGCTACTTGGACTAAATAATATAGAAATTTGTTGCCAGTTAGTAGCCAAAACACAAGGCAAAAGGCTGTTAAGATGTAGAGTGGGGCTCAAGGCAGGCTGAGGCATACTCAGGCAGAGGGGGAAAGGGGTGTCGGACATTCGAGGAAGCAGACGAGGTCATCTGGCAGCAGGACAGAGCAAAGCAGCCATGCTCAGTCATGTCGAAAGTAAAACCTTCAGCATCATTTTCTGATGCTGAGCTCCTTCGAGCTGCCTTGAATGCAGAACCACTTTCCAACTCCACAGCAAGGAGCCCCGTCCTATTACTATTAGCTGTCATGACGGTGATGACAATAAACACATACACAGCATTTACAACAGGTCAAATAGTTTTCATTCTACACATATTAACTCCTGAATCCAGATAATGATCTTGTGGAGCAAGTAGGATCCCTACTTATAGGCAAAGAAACTCAGTCACAGAAAGGTTAAATAATTTGCCCAAAGTAACACAACTGGTAAGTAGCAGCTCTAGGCCCAACTGACCTAGCTCCAGAGACCGCGCCTGTAGCCATTACGCAGCCGCTCCTGTTCCTAGATTACCATGTAATTCCACATTTCTATCTGTGAAATCCCTCATCCTCTTATTTGAGTTTACTCAAGTAGATCTTTGCTCCATGCAACCAACTGTAGCTGACTAGGGAAGAAATTGGCATCAGGTTTGATGCTGTAAAGAACAGACCCTTGGAAAGACTGTCTGGTGTGTGGAATGGGTTTTGCTGTACAGCAGAGTAGAAGATGTCCCCCTGCATCCTGGAATAAAATACAAATAAACTGTTGTATACGAGAGTGAAGGAGCTAATTGAACTATGACTGGACTAGGGCTCATAATCTGGGATAAACGATGACTTACAGGTTTCTGAGACTCAGATTACAAGCCCACAAATGGTAAGGCTTTGGAGGGCTTCCTAGGTATTGCCTTTGAGCAATCAGCAGGGCATACAGAACATGAGGGTAGTGGAATGAGTTGGTTACTTTTTTATAGCCCTAAATAAAATGCAACAGAAATAAATGGGACAAGTTCCTATTCCAGGTGCCTCGGCTGGAATACAAGGAAAATGTCTTATCTTACAATAGAGGTTCTCAAACCTGAGCATAACTTACAATCACTTTGAGGGCTTACTAAAACACAGGTGTAGTCCTCCTCCTACCGCCAGGGTTTCTGCTTTAGTAAACCTGATATGGGGCCCAAGAATTTGCATTTCTAGCAAGTTCCCAGGTGATGTTGATGCTGCTGGTCCAGAGGTTGCACTTTAAGAACCACTGCTTATGGCACAAAGCCCTTTCCTCTTGTAGTTGAAAGGCATGATTGTGTATTAGATTACACCAGAAAAGTTCCAACCATGCTGGGTTTCTATGGTCAAAGGTAACTCCCAGATTGGCAACACCAGAAGTCTGGCTATTCCAGTGAATGGGGATATCTAGAAATTGCTGGAGGAGTGAAGGATGCCATAGAACCTAAGACTAGGGAAGAAAGGGGCCCTGGCACCTTTCTTGCTGCTCAAACTGTTGAGCTGCTCAGCTCAAACTGAAACTGTTGCTGCTCAGTATAGAAAACATTTCCAACATGATCCTCCCAGATCTTTCTTCTATTCATTCAACAAATATTTTTCAAGCCCAACTACATCCCAGGTACTATGCTAAGTACCAGGGGTTCAACAGAGAACACCCTCTCTGAATTCTCAGAACATCAACAAGGTCTTAAAGTTCATAGTCAAGGAACTACAAGCCTCCCAGAGTCAGAACTTCAGTCATGAGTGCAAACCCAGGATCTCAGTTCACAACCAAGGATTCTCTGTTGTATCAAATTTCTTATGTCCACAAAAAGTTGGTCTTATCATAGCAGTTGTAAGGGCCTAGCTTGCTCCATGCAGGATAGGATTGACACCAGGACCCAATGTCTGTGGTGACAGACTGTCCATGGCAGTGGATATGTCTATCTTATTACATGTAGGACAAATTATTTAACCTTTCTGTGCCTTAGTTTCTTCATCTACAAGTGGGGATCCTATTTGCTTCATAGGATAATTGTCTAGATTGATGGGTTAATATGCATAGGATGAACACTACTCAGCCTGTAGTAAAGTCTATATATGTGTCTACTGTAATCGCCGCCATGATTACTAATAGTAATTGGATGGGGCTCCTTGACATGGAGTTGAAAGGTGGTTAAATCTCAGGCCCTAGAGCTTGCCACCCAGGCTCTAAATTCTCTGCTATTTTCCAGCTGCGGAACCTAACCGGAGCTCTCTGGGCCTTAATTTTCTCATTTCTAATCACAATAATAACTATAGTCTTTGCCCCATTTGGTAACTGGGAATCACCTGAAAATAAGGCATGTAAATTGCCTCACAGAAAACCTGGCCATAATAACTATTCAGTTGATAGTAGCTATGATTGCTTTTTCCCTCTTTCTAAGTGGGCACTGTCATTGCAGTTATCCTTTTGAATCTGTTTTTGCACATCAGATGTGTACATGGGGTAAAAATCACCGTCTAGTCTATAGGCTACAAAATGGCTCAACAGAATCATAACAGAAACTGGAACAGAAATAAACATCACAGGAAGACTGCGGATTTTGAGGTCAATAGGCTACATTGCCGCGTGGAACTGGGATGTCACTTCTACACACAGTAGCGAGATATGCCTTGGGTTGCTGTCTGTTGGAGAGCATGAGAGTGTTTTGTGGTTGTCTGCATGACAGTTAAATTATGTCAGGCTTTAGAATTATGTGAACATGGAAGCAGGGGGCGTGTCCCCCCACACGGTAGAGTGAACTACAGGAGACAGTCCTCTGGGCCAGCACTATAGGGTCCTCCCCCTCAGTGTGTACAGAGGGGTGACCACCATGTCTAAACCACGAGCCACCCCAGCACTCAACTATGGCAGCTAAATAAATCTGGAGCAGTCAGACTCCATAAACTCGAATACAAATACTTTTCTATGGGTTGCATAGGTGTGCCAGAGTTAGTGGGAGTTCAGAGAGGGAAGAAGTTAATTAACTTGTACAGAATTAAAAACATTTATTTTTATATGAATCCAAGCACAGGTATGTTATGGAATAGGAAAAAATAGAAAAAAAAAAGAAAAAAAACCACATTAAGTTTTAAAACACAACCCAAGATTAGAAACATCCTGTATTGCCTTTAGGAGGCATCCTCTAGCCTCAACCCACATCCTAGGGGAGGTTACTTGCTGCCTCTTTACTTAGGGGAACTTCAAGGGAAAATTCAAGAAGCACCAGGGTGGTAGAAAGAATAGAGACATAAACTTGGGAAGACCTGGACTTCAGCTGGAGGGCTCTGACGGTTATTTCATTATCTTGAGCAAGTTGCTTAACTGATCTGGCATTTCCTCGTCTGGAGCGCTCCTCATAGAATCAACCTCTGACTTGATGAGAGGCACAAGAGAAATAATATATGAGGAAGCGCTGTGCAAATATTCACTAGGGTTATTAGAGAGAGAGTCTACAGAAAGTACTTGCCTTGACACATTTGGGGGCTGCAGTTAACCTGCTCTAGTTGTGAAAGTAGATTCAAAGTTGGTGGCAAGGCAGAAAAAGTAATGATGGTCTGGTGTGTAAACGGCTGAGTACACACCCACTGCACACACGTCTTGTAAATTACTCCTTAGCAGGAGAAGCTGAAGGGGAGGAGAATCAGCGGATGCGAGATAAGAGAACCAAGAGATGGGAAAATACAACCCAGTCAGTCCTGTCACTTTTCTACCTATGGTTGATTGAAAATGGAAAATAAGAGCGAGCCTGCTAGGAGGAGAGGGAGAAGGCAGGCAAATCTAGCTGCTTGTGCCTTGCAGCCTGTGGATTACTGTTAAAATTACTGTGTCTGCTCTGAAGGAATCGCTGTTGGAATCTATTGAGGCTTCCTCTAGAGTGTTTCAAGTTCAGCTACTGTTTTAGGCACCTATAATTCAGCATGCCTTTCCAAAAAGACATTCAAGACCTGGAAATAAAATGCAGAACAAATGCAATCAAATGACATCATTCTTCTGAGTGACAGCCGGGGGCACACTGATCCCATGACCCCATTAAACGGGGTTGCAACCTGCTATTGTCCTTTCAGTGGCAAAATCAGTGGCACTCAGCACAGAGCTTACACTAGCAGGCATCAAACAAATATTTGTTGAATTAAGTATCTTATCTGCCTATTTAATAGGTTAGAAAATTGTCAGCTTTTTCATCAAAACTACTACCTTTTTTCATTCAAACCCCTCTTGAAATTCAATTCCATTAAGGGTTTTTAATGCATACTACCAGCAAGGAATTTACTTAAATGAAAAAAAAAATGCAAAACTCCAAGCTCCCACCTGTGCAGCCATGACATGCTATTGTTTGAACCAGAGTATATTATTTAACTTGGATGACAAGCTCAGGGGGTAGAGACCCTGTCTTTCAGAACACACAGCTCTGAGCACACTGGGAGTTCTCGATAAATAACAGCCACAAGAAAGGCTGTGGAGGGACCCGTTTTAATTATTTATTTTCACAATTCCAGATTTTTGGCAGCATGTGTTTATCCCTTGCTTGATTTCCAAGGGGCAGCTCTCTCCCAGAAGCTCCAGTGAAGATGGATAAACAGCTCCGCCACTACCCCTGTCCCCGCCCCTCCCCCATCGCAGCACAAGTAGGAACACCTGATTGAGCCAAAACTCAGCTTCTGAGCGCATTCAGGATGCCTGCTGCGTCTGGAAGGGAGCTGAGTCCTCCAGGACCAAATAGGTAGAGAGACGCAGTCAAGAGAAACGTTTTGGCTACACACATCGACACAGCTGTCAGATGGCAAAGCTTGGACTTCCACCGTTATTACCTGCTGTGGGCCTCTGAGCTGTCTTGTCATTAACCCCGGAGACCAAATGTGCCTAAATCTTGATACAAAGTAATAAGTGGGGGGGTACTTTCAAGTCTTTCAACAGAGAAGTTGAAGGCTATGGTTTTGTCAAACTTGAACCATGAGATTAGAAAGATCTAATAAAGACAGATATTAAATATTAAATTATATGGGTACAGCAAGACTAAGCCATTTAGGAGGCAATATGGGTTATTTACATATTTTAAAAAATTATACCAGTAATGAAATGAAGGCATTGTGTGTGTGTCCCAGCACACAGCTGACAGGCAAAGAGGAAGAAGCAAGTGACCATTCTAAGAAGCCTTGCAAAAAGCCTCCCATTTCTCCCCGGATAATAGGGCTAACATTTGGTAAGAAGCGCTTTGCAGAGAAAGGGGTGGGGGTGAGGGTGCCTTTCTATACACATATTAGTATACCTAAGAGCCAGTGCGCCCCTGTACCCTGTTGTTGCACCAACACAACACCGTTTCCAAGCGGAGACTTCTCCCCTTCCTTTCTGACTCAATGAAAACAATGGCAACACCTGTAGCCGTTAATTTCTGTGCCTTGATTTCTGTCCAGTTATAAAGGAGGCTCTCAGCGGGCTCCCCTCTCAGAAGCCATATGTGGAGTTGATGTGCCAGCCGCCTAGGAAGGGGAACGGCCTCCGGAGAAGTGCACAATGGCTCCATAATCCTCATCAACTGGACCCTCTTGAACTGCCGCTTTATTTTCCAGTCAAAGAAATGCCAGGCTCAAGATTCAAGCTGTGGCCGCCTGGGAGCCCGGGGGAAACCTGTGTCGTTTGCCTGGTTCAGGCACAGCCCAAGGGTGGTACCTCTGAGTCCTGCAAATCTGGAGCCCAGAAACTGCCTGTAGCGCCCCAACACTTTCCCTGCCTCTCCCCTCCAGGGTGAAGCTTTTACCACAAACCCACCTCCCGCGGGTCAGCCTCTCCCCCCAGCTGCAGACCACAGCACACCCTCAGCACAGCCACAGCCCCGCCCCCGGCACGGCGCCGGGGTCGCGCCGCGGGTTCTGCCCCACCGCGAGCCTCCTCAGCGGGCTCTTATTTACCCACGCCGAGCCGGCTGCCCACTCTCCAGACCGCATCCCAGGTGTTGCCGGTGGGGGGCGGAGGTAGGGGGGCACAAAGGCTGGGGTGTGGCAGCGAGCCCTCTGGGTTCAATGGCTTCTCCCCCCAGGGCACTATGTTTGTGAACTGTGTTGACCGAGAGGGTCAAAACCACATGCCTGCCAAGACGACACAGAAGGGGCGGAGAGGAGTCTGGAGAGGCGATTAGGGAAAGAGGGGCGTCCTGGGGAGGCTGAGCCCCAAACAAGCGTCCACATTTGCACAGAGAAGGATGGCACCGGGATACAGCCACAGGAGTTTTGTGCCTAACTTCACCCCTTCCCGCCCCCCTTATACACGCTCCCTTTGGGGACCTTAGGTGGTGCTCGAGGTCTCGGAAACCGTCGGAGACGCTGTCCGATGGCCGCAGGCGGTGTGAACCCGAGACCTGGTAAATGCCAACCCAACCGATCTCCCTCCCCCGCCCCCCGCTCTGCCTGGGCGGCGGCGGCTCCCCGGCGGGAGAGCTCCCCGCGGCACCCCGGGGACGGGACTTACGCAGTTGCTCTGGGTCTGGAAGTCCCAGCTGACGTTCTTGGCGCGCGCCTGGATCTCACTCATCCTGAAGAGGCAGAGCGCCGTGGTGGAGGGGGAGCGCCTCTCCTGGCCCTCTCCCGTGGCCGCGCTGAACACTCCCGCCCAGACGTCCAGGGCCTCCACCAGGCTGGAGGAGAGGAGCAGGCGGCGGCCATCGGGGTGGCCGTGGCCGCAGTCGAGGGACACCTGGCCCTGGAACTGCACCTCGGTGCTCTGCGCGATGCTTGCCATGCTGGGCCAGCCGGTGGCGGCGCCGCTCGTGTAGTTGTAGGGGTAGTAAGGGAAGTAGACCCTGCCATTCCAGAGAAAGGCGTCCACGAAGTGCAGGCTGCCCGCGCGCTCGCACAGCTTGAGGCGGCCCAGCTCCTGCGTGGCCAGGCTGCGCCCCTCCGTGTCCTTGAGCGCGATGGCCGTGTCGCGGTCGGATGCCGCGGGGTTGCAGCGGTTCGCCGTCTCCGGCTCGGGCAGCACGTAGGTGGCGGCCACCGCCAGGTACCAGCGGTTGTTCTGCCTCGCGCGGTACACCACTCCGGCCGTCGAGCCCTGCGGGTGACACGACACCACCTCAGTGGCGTTGCGCAGGGAGTGGCTCAGGTTGCCCAGGGGCCGCACCTCGCAGGCACCCCGGTCGAAGGTCCAGCCGGTGAGCAGCAGCCCCCCGAGGCCGGCCGCCCCCTCGCGGTAGGGCAGGAGCAGCTTGCTGAAGCTGCTGCCCGGCCGGGGCCGCGCGGGGGGCGCCAGCGAGACCGGCTCGGTGCAGTTGCCCGCTTGGTCCCGGTACAGGCGCGAGAGCCTGTGCTCCAGGCTGTAGTCCAGCTGGTCCAGGCAGCTGCCGCTCGCCACAAACACGCCGTCCTCCCGGCTCGCTGCGATGGCTCCGATGGCTTGCTCCGACCGCCACACGGACTCGCCCGCGCCCCGGCCGGGCGCCGCCAGCGCCAGCAGATAGGCGAGCAGGGGCAGCGGCGCGGCGGGGCGCGGGGGGCGCGGCGGTGCCTTCCTCCGGGAGACCTCCATGGGGTTTGGGGGGGGCCGCCCCCGGGCAGGGCGCGCGGCGTCTCCGGCGGCTCAGGCGCGCGGCGACGGAGACGCGGGCGGCGGCGGTTCCTGCGCGCGCTCCGGCTCCCGCGGTCGCCCCATCCCCGCGGCTCGCCCGGGAAGGAGAGCGGGGAGGGCGGCGCGCGGCGGGCTCGCTCCGGCAGCCTGTGCAGCGGCGGCGGCAAGCCCTGCGCGCTCCGGCACCGCTTCCTCCTCGCCCTCCTTCGCTGGAGAGTTCCTGTGTGCAGCTCCGGCGCTCGCGGGGAGGCGCGGAGGGGAAGGGAGGGGACGGGCGGAGGGGAGCGAGGCGGGCGGGGAGGGCTGGAGAGGTTGGGTGCGCTTGTGCGTTTCACTTTCCCATTGTGAAAGTGGGATGCAACTGGCCCCCTTCCTCATCCTCTTCCTCCTCCGCCCTCCGCCTCCTGCCCGCCCGCCCGCCCTCCCTCCACGCCCATCTCCCCTCCCCTCTTGATTCGGTGAGATAGGGAGGAAGGAGGTCTCGTAATTTGGGTTACTGTGTAGGTGGCCTCTTTCATCTATTCATAACAAAGCTGAGCCGCCTGCCGCTACCGCCACCATCGCCCCTCTGGTTCGCCCCGGGCTCCCGGGGCGCGCTAACGGCGCACCGAGCGGGCTCCCGCGCCCGTCCGCCGCGGGGCTGCTCCAACGCCCCGGTTTTGTTTACGAGAGCAGCCAGGGGGTACGCGAGGCGGAAAGCGAGGACCCGGGGTGCGAAGGGGTTGCAGCGGAGGCCCCGGGGCTCAGACCACAGGGAGGCTGCGAGGGCGGCTGACAGGTGTGGAGCGGCGGGAGGGAGGCCCCAGGGAGGCGCGCGGGAGTCGTGGCCGAGCCGGAGACTCGGGGACCAAGGCGCCCCTGTGACAGGGAGTGGGTTGCCCCGAGTCAGAGGAGTGAGGTGGCAGAAAGGCAGGCGCCACACTCTCGTTCTGGACAATCCTCGGGGCCGGAGCGCCCATATTTGAAAAGGTTCTCTAGTCTCCCTTGGCAACGGAGTCCCAGGCTCTCAAATCTTAGCGCTTAGAAAGTTCTGCTCACCATCTAGCCTAATGATCATGGCTAACATTATTGTGCACTCAGTACGTGCCGGACGCTGTTGTAAATTCGCCACATGGATTAAGACTCATTTAATACTCATAACAACCCTATTAATTAGTGACTGTTGTTATCGTCCCTACTTAGTAGTCCAGGAGAATGGAAAGGCTATGGAAATTGCTGCGGTCCTACTGCTGGTTAACAGCAGAGTGGAGATTCGAATCCGTATCCTGCCCAGGGCCTCTTCCCTCGCCCGCTGTAGTCAAATGCCACCTGTGGCCATTACAATAATCCCCAGAGATCATTCTCCACAGTGGAACTGAAAAGTTCCCCAAGTTAAATGCTCCAACCGGCTCAGCCCAGGCTTCTACTCTTAGAGCCAGTTATCCTGTTTTCCCCAGAGGCTCTCCATCTGTCTCATCATTTCCCATTTTTTTCCTTTGGACCCCCTGAATTCTCACCACTTCACCCTGGGGGCAAATAACAGCTGGGTTGCCCACACAGCCACCAAAAATTTCCGAAGCACAGGGAATCATTGCACACTGGGGAGTCGGGTTCATGATTTCTCAGAAGGGGGCTTCCTGAAGCAGCTGGGGGTGCACCATCAGCAGCCTTACAGACTGGCAGGTGAGCCGGGGGTGCATGGGGGAGGTGCTAAAGACTTCTGTGCATCCTTGGGAAACATCTCTGTTCCTTCCCAAACTATTTCCAGGCCAGAGGCCCCAAGGAGAGCAACTGGTTGCTGTCCCATTTCTTCCTTCTCTCCAAGTTCCTCAGCTCCGAATGCAATCTGTTGCAGGGAGGGAATGGGGTACGGTGGCTTCCTGCAAAATCCTGAGTCCTGCTAAAGGACAAGCCATTGCAGGTTTCAAACTTCAAGTTCAACAGTGCTTCAAGCTCTCCCCAGTGCTGAGGAATAGGGCAGGAGCTCTGGAAGGCTTAAGGAAAGGAGGGGGAGGGAGGGGGAGAAGCAGAAGAGAAGCGTGAGTTTCTACTCTAGACATGCAGCTAAAGGCGCCTGTCACTTCAGTAGTGGCTCTCCTGTGCTGCATTCAGAGTGGTCATCTGTCCATTCATAAGCTCCTCATTTGAAATTGGCTAACATCTTTGCCTGCCAAAAGGCAGCAGATGCTTTCCCATGAGAGAGAAGGTTGTCCTTTCTGCTGCGATGATGGCGGTTGGAGTGCCCATGCAGAGAGCAGAGGAAGAAGGAGAAAGGCTTAAAGTATCTAGTTGATGCTAATCCGATCTTAGGCCAGGCCAATCAGACACTTCACCTGTTCTAGAATGTCAGGCCTTGCTTCCTTATTCCCTACCTGCTGGAATGTTTTAAGAATTGTTGCATTCTGGGAAATAGAAAAAAACAATACTTTAAAAACCTCTGCAGCAGCTCATAGATCCCTACACAGCATAGTAGGGGATTTATGCACTGGTATTTTGACAGTTTTCCCTGCAAATGATGAAGAGCACAATGCTCTTTACTGGCTTCATGAACTGCCTGTGGCAGTGTCGTTAAGTGCTGAGGAGCAACAGTTCAATTCCATTCCGGAGATAGTTTTACTTCACTGGTAACCAAGTCATTTCTCTAAGTCCCGTAGAGTTGGTACAATCAGTCGCAGACCATCTTGGGAGCTATTTGGATTAAACATACTCTGTGGTGCGGCATTTTGATCACTACTCAATTCATTGCTGCTTCGTTTTGAAAAAGAAACAGCGTCTTAAAAAATACTACCCACAAGAAGTATAAATGGCTTTGATGGCTACAGTTCCTTGCCATTCTACGGGGACCATAAGTCCCACTTTAACGAGTAGGCTTCTTTTTTTCCTCCCATTTAATTGTATGCAGACTCCTATGGTGAAAGAAATCAGAATCTGTGCTAACTTTCTGGCATGAAAAATGTAGGCGACAAGGAAGCATATGAACGCCTTCTTTACTGATTCTACCCCATTTTGTACACATGTGTTTGCCCCTTCCCAATTTTCTTGTGTACTAAAGCTCCACCTTCAGGACACAAGTTCACATTTGAAAAGTGTGGGAAATACGAACAACTGAAATAAATATTTAGGCAATGTGGATTTTGTATCTCTTTTGTATCTCTTGGACACTGCTGTCTGGCCCAAGGGTGCTAGTCCCTGTCCAACTGGCTGAGCCTATCTTGTTGGGTGTCACGTATAGCACATTTCGGAACTCCTTGTAACACAACTGGCTGAAACCCAAAGAAAAGACGATGGTGCAGATTTATCCTCCAGACAGAGGCCTGCTACCACGGAAACAGGCAGTTCGGACTGATTCCGAGCAGTTTTATTTGCAGCGTTCACTAGATGGGAGAGTCTTCATAATGAGAAAATATCAACTCCCTCCGGCACCGAAGGCAATCTGGGTTAACCAGGCCATCCACAATCAGACTCATTTCTGGTGGACAGGACTTTATAGATTCAGTGGTTTCCTGCTGAGGCTCAGGACATTAGAACTGTTCAGTAGGCAATTGGTCACAGTCACAAGATGGCTATCATTGCTACTTTGGTTTTCTTTCTGACTTTTTTTTTTTTTAATCTGCCAGTGGTCTGTAGGATGGCTGGGCTGGCAGAGATTTAAAGCAACTAAGAATATTAGGTCCAGTGCTCAACAGATTCTCTCCATGCCTCGTCTACATGGCTACAACCCCTTTATCAAAATGTGGGAAACATCGCCCAGTGGGCCGAAGAGTACCAGTGTTGTCCTTCTAGGATTTAAGACAGGCCACTTCCCCCTCCACGGCTTTGCTCATATCTATGTGGTCTTCCCCATCAAGGCCCTTATCAAAGTCCCAGCCCTGGGCAACTGACAGGAAAAAGAAACAACCCAGTCTCCTTTCTAGTCTGCTAATGAGTAGATGGTTGAAAGTAGATTAGAGGAAGAGCTATTTAATAAGTTTGAACTGATGCCGAGAGACGAGAGGAACACAGTTCAGTCAACATGAAAAGTCAGTTGAGCACAGCACAGTTAAGACGGGGCACAAGGAACTCAGTGCCTTGTTCTCTCTGCTCACCCAACACGGCCCCAGACGATCGCTGAGCATTTGTATGCTGCGTGACAGTGCCCTCATGCCCTTGGTTAAAGTGAGGAAGGCTCGGTGGTGTTCTTTCAGGTGGAACTTAGGTTGTCCCAACATTACAGTTGCTGTCTTTTTCCATGTCACAACTGCTCATGGTCATTCACCATTAGAGGACAAATGTAGATGGGACAATGGAGTGGGACATACAACAAAATGACTCTTTACTTAAGGTCCAATGACCTTCTTTAAGTTAAATCAGGGCCTTCACTCAGCTTTAGAGATGGATGAGCTATTGCCTACAGAAAGAATGTAAAAATGTCAGATGTTTTTATGAGACTGGAGTCTAGGACATCACCCTAGCATTCCAGGACCTCACTTCTCAGATAGTGTACTCGGTGCCATGAGGTTTCTCTTGAGCCCTTTCTCCAAAGCATTCACCAAAACCCTCAGTGGCTAAGAATTTGAGACCATTGCCAGTTGAAAGCAAAACATGGTAAATCAGCCATCACACTGTTTTTCCAGACCGACCAGAGTTCACCCTGCATGAGGTGCACAAACTCAGCAGTGAATTGCTTCTTCAGATTTGGGGAATCTCTGCAACTTGAGCAGTCTCTTGAAAAATCCAGCTTTTCTCAGACTTTTCACAAGATTCAAGTCTGTCCCTGCCTGTATTTTCCTTGCTGCTCTTTGGAAATGAGGAGCGAAAAGGACATCAAGGACTAGACACAAAATGCTGATCCCTCTCTAATATGCGTCATTTCCCAGGTCCCTGCTCTCCCGTCACAGCTCTGAGACTTGCTGTCAGCGTAATCCTAGGCTCCGAGTCCTCTGATAACCAGCAGCTTGGCATAAACCCATTCAAAGAGAAGAGCGGCCGGCGGCAGCCAGGCCTTCGTATTAATAATAACTCAAACTCTTCAAATGAGTAGCAGAAGATAAGATAAACACGCAGATAACTTCACAGCCACTTGTACTTCCGCTTCGTTGAGATTCTAGTGAGGAGATGCTCTGAGCCGACAGTGAAGTTGCTGGACTTTGCAGTGAGCCTCCTGAAGCTCTCCACACAGCCTCTGCCCCTGCCACTCCTAGAAAGTGTTCCCACCAAGGAGGGGAGGAAGCAGTGTCAGCCCTGAGCATGGGCTGCTGCTGTCAGGAAGCTCAGCGTGTGGCCCCAGGGTGAGGGCAACCCCACTCACCGCCCACCCCGGGCAAGGTGCTGAGAATGGGGTGGTCCAAACAGCATCTCTCCGACTTTCTCGGCCTCATGCACAGAATCCCCAATGCAAAGCCCATGGAAGACTGAGAGTTTGCCTTGCCTTCCTGTCCCTATTCTTTTTGCCTTAAAAAAAAAAAAAAAAAACTTTATTGAGGTATGACTGCCATACGAAAAGCTGTACCCATTTAATATATATAACTTGATGGGTTTGGAGATAAGTATACACCCATGAAACCATGACCACAATCTCTTCTACCCCTTTTCTAGTTCTGCCTGTTTATTTCCTCTTCCCCGTTTGGGCTGGATAGTCTCCATTTCTCCCTACAGATTGTTTTTCTACTCTTCCTCATCTTGCTCTAGACCCAGAAGTTTGGTATTTGTGGACATCACCCTCGCCTTTTGACTTCTGGGTGGAGTCAGCCCAAGGGAAGTCCCAACAGGAGCCCCAGGGCGGGGTAGCTAGGGTGAAGTTTGGATGTGTTTGTTCCCCAAGTCCCCTCCCCCATGCTCTATGCATTGGCCTTGGCTGTGTCCCTCTCAAAGGCCACGGAACCCCAGGCACAGGCCTCTCTCACAGCTACCACTGTAGCCACAGCCTTCTCTGGGCTCAGTGACCTCTCCCTCACCCTCCTCCTTGGGCCTGTGGGATTCAGTGACTCCCACCGTGCTTAGCTCATGCTGGTGTCCCTTCATCCTGCCCACACCTCAGCCGTGGTCCCTTCCTTCGCGTATCTCTTTGCAAGTGTCCCCTGTTTGCTGCCAGAGTCATAACTCACAATCCAATCCACCTCCACACGTGGATCCAGACGTGACCCTGAATGACGTTTAAACCTGTGCATTCCGTCCTTCCGTTGGCGGAAGCGTGAAGACCGCTGGCAAAATGGAGCTGCTTTGTTCCGGAATGGTTGCTTCCCCCGAATCTGGCAATGGCAAAAAGCTACATTTTTATTCCCTTTGCACAGGTTTTCCTACCCTAAATTCAACCTGAGGATACAGACAAATGAAAACCTGACTGGGTAGGATTATTTTTTTTTTCTAGTTAAAACATAAAACTAAAAGAACCTTAAAAGCAAATCAAAACTACTGGGGGGATAAGGGTTCAGAAGGTGGTGGGGGCAGAGGACGGTTATGATCTCTAAAACACTGCAGAACGTTTGAAATGTATTTTCAAACAAGATACAAAATGGAACACACTGCTTTTTGCTTTTTAGACATTTCTCCTTAAGTCTGAGCTCCAGCAGTTCCTTCAATAAAGTCTAGAAATTCCATTTATATTCACTATTGCCGAAACAGGATTATTAAGAGATTGCCATACTTTCCCATCCCCAGACCTCGCCCCATCCCACCCCACACTGATATGGCAGAGATAAATTGGATAGTCTTGGTTCCTTCATTGCTTAAGGAATCCTACATAGCAGAGATAGAAACCCTCTAAAGATGGTACTATTTTAGAGGGTATTTTCCCCCTGCTATGACTTCTGCACTTTAATCATCTGAACCAGCCAATTTGAAACTCGACTACCCTCGTTTATTGGACATTCTTAATGGTGATTAAATATTTACGGTGTCAGAGGCCGTTTTTTCCCCCACCATGAAAGCTGCAAATTTGGAACATTCAGGAGCTTTAATTGTAAGGAAAGGTGCACTTGCATTCATAGTCAAATAGTCAAAGATGCATTTCGCAGTCTCTTTGATTTGGTGGGGACGAGTGGGGAGGGACGGGGATGATGGTGAAAGTACAGGTGTGTGGCCCTGGCAAACTGAATTTCTTGCTGACTGGACACTGGACACAGTCAGAGCTATTCTGAGGCCAATTAGCAATTAGCAGAATTGGCCTGAATCGCGGACTTGTGGTCATTCTTAGGGCCACTGGAAGCCCACCCATCCCTATCCAGGACCTACAACTCATGGGCCTGGGCTCCCATGTGCCTCTGTCGCAGCTGTGAAGTGGGTGAGGCTTGCACTGCCAGAGCTCACCAGCCCTCATGCACCCAGCTGCTCCTGCTGCGATGGTGTCATCTCCAGCCTCCCCCAGCCCAGTATAAGGATGAAGTGCTAGGGCCACAGAGTGAGCCACCGTGAGGGGCAGGGCTGCACAAGGGCACCTGGCCAAGGGGGCAAGAGGAACTGAAACCCAGCCTGCCCTCTGCTCGCCAAGCCCTGCACCCTGGCATGGGGCTGGGTGTGCCCAATGGAAGGGGCATCTTTTTGTTTGTACAAAGACTCTGGAGGCCAGCAGTGACCCTAGTCAGGCCTAGGGTCCAGACCCAGTGCTACCACTCAATAACTCTGCAGCCTTGGGCTCCCTGAGCCTCAGCATCCTTATTGTAGATGAGAAATAACAGCATCTGTCTCATGGGATTTTCATGCATATTAAATGAGATAACATGTGTAAAGCATTTAGCACGATGCCTGACATACAAGAAATGCTCAATAAATAAACACATTATTACTATTATTGTATACTAGGGCTCTAATGCCATGTTAACCCACTGTATTAGCTTGCGTGGGCTGCTATAACAGAGTACCACAGACCGGGTGGCATAAATAACAGAAATTTACTTCCTCTCAGTTCTGGAGGCTGGAAGTCCAAGATCAAGATATTGGCAGGGTTGGCTTCCTCTCAGGTGTCTCACCTTGGCTTGCAGATGGCTGTCTTCCATGTGTGTCTTCTCCTGGTCTTCCCTCTGCATATGTCTGTGTCCAAATTCCCTCTTCTTCTAAGAACACCAGTCATATTGGATTAGCGCCCACCCTAATGATTTTGTTTTACTTTTTTAAAGACCCTATCCCTAAACACAGTCCTATTCTGAGGTACTGGGGTTAGGACATCAACGTATGAATTTTGGGGGGACATAATTCAGCCCAAATCCTATGCTTAGGAAAGAATTTTAACTAGCATTTCCTGGGCACATGTTTCTGCTCAGTACTGAGCATGTTTACTTCCCTTTCTTCATTTATTTTTGCAATAACCTTGTAAGTGCTATTACATCATTTTGCAGATAAACAAACTGAAGTGCAGAGGGCTGCATGATATGCCAGGGTCATAGAGTATGGGGGTCCAAGCTTGGACTCAAACCCCTTCTTCTGGCCACATCCATGCCTTCTACATCAGATTTGCCAATGGATTCTCTCACAGTATGATGTTAGGTGGCTGGTAACACTGAATCTTCTACCCTCTTTGGTTCTTTTGCTGTAGCAGAACTCGTCAGCCAGTAGCCAAAGCACAGCAAAGACTTTGTCCTCACCATCTCTTCCTGCATAAAGTTTTCCTTGACTTCCCATTGTTGGGTGTCCCTGTCTGTTCATTTCTCACGTGTCACACTGTCCCCCTGTATGTTCACAATTCATTTACCTGCCTCTTGATCCTACCAGCTTGAGTTCCATGAAGGTGAAGAGTGGTTGCCACTAGTGTTAAGAGTGGGTGTTGGATACCCCAGAGCCAGCAGGAACAGGTGAATGGCTGCATCTAGAGGATCTGTTGAAACTGCACCCAAGTCCACCACATGTATAATTGGTGGATGAGCTGCTCAGAGTCAAGTTGTCTTAGGATATCAAGAAGAAACCAGGCACCTACATGGATCTCAGATTTCTAAATGGCATAAGGAATACAATAGAAAACTAACACCAGGGAGAGGGAGTGGAAGGGTTTTGGAGAAGTGCAATAAATGCCAGGAGAGCAGCAGATTTAGGGGCAAATACTTATAAAGAGGTGAGAAAGTGATAAAGAAAACAATGTGGTATAAATATTGCAAGCAAATAGAAAGCACGAAGCAGGAAGGCAGATGGTGAAGATGCCCCTGTGCTTGGGAATACTTCTTTTATGCAAGGGAAGAATCTTTATTTTTAGAAATATTAAAATTTGGGGTATATGCTTTAAGAAATTCAACATAGAAAAAAGACAGATTTTGAGAACAGGCATATGAGAGGCCAAAGCTTAATTACTAAACACTGCTGCCCATCAGCTGTGTATACAAGGATACTGTGAACTGTAAGGATGTTTGTGTGTGTGTGTGCATGTGTGTGTGTGTGAAATTAGATTAAGGGGCCATAGCTATAGTGCAAAGCAAAGAATGCTAATGGCAGTAGTAGTATTTATCTTTTTAGGTACAAGCCCTATCTTTTCAACTAGACTTTCAGCCTCTGCGAACAGGCTCTGTGTTATTAACAATGTTAAGATCATTTGATTTAATCATTTGATTAAAAATGGAAGAGTATTTAGAAAACATTGCTGGTGTTATGCAAATGAGAGTGACCAAACCAAAACCACAAAGCCTAGTTGATGAAACCATATCTACCTAGTTCAGGAGAGATCCACAGAGGTGACAACTCAGATGCTTGTAGGAGGGGTACAGTTAGCATGAAGGCATGAAAAGAGAGGCCTCAATGAAACAGGACTGAAACTGAGGGCAGTGGCCCTGAGCACAACACTTCTCTGGTTGCCATGAAACAGACTGTGTAAAAGAAATAAAACAGCCCATGATAACAGGCTGGTGGTAAAGGACCCTCCAGACCAGCTATGGCCTCAGCCCACAAAGACCAAAGATGTTGACCATATATTGACCCTAATGAGCAGAGCCCAGCCCGGATAGCTTTTTCATCTTTAGACTTGTCCAGCACCCAAGACTTATGCTCATCTTTTGGCTCTTGCCATCATTATTGTTAAAAATAACAAGTATTTATTAAGGGACTTCCTTATATAGGGCCTTATGCCAAGAGCTAGGGATATGCTTGGCATGGCCTCCCATTTTTAGCCATGGGATTTCCATGCCTCTTTAAACAAGCCAGCACCTTTCATGTGTCCATGCCCTTGAATTCGCTGCACTTTTCACTTAAAACACCGTTCCCTTCTTCTCCACTTTTCAAACTCTTAATTATCAATCAAGGTCCAGTTTAAAAGTCATTTTCTCCTGGGAGTCTTTCTGGAAGTTGTAGTAGAACCTCTCTACTAAGCTTTAAGCGTCTTTAAAAAATAAATAAACAAAAATAGAAACTGAGTACTAGCACATCTATAGTCCCCCCAGGAACTAGGGCCTTGTGTATAGCAAGTGTTCATTCATTTATCCCAAAATGGTAACAAGTGTGTCTCTTCCATGCCAGGCTCCATTCTAGTGGTGTACTCAAGCTCACTGTTGTATCTGTTTAACTGAGCTGTTCCTTCACTTGGTTATGAATTCCCTCCTCTGAATGTGAATAGAACTTTATGTGTAAATCTATGATAGCATTTAAAGCTTGTGATTCACATTATACATTATGCATTGGTTGTGTGTTTAGCTCTTCCACTTAATGTCATTTCCTTGAGATCAGAAATGGTGTCTTATTCAGTTTATCTCCATAATTCCCTTTAAGCCTCAATCTTTCTGTTCATTTACTTGCTCATGTCTTTACAAATACTTCCTGAGAACCTACCATGTGCTAGGCATGTGTTGAGGGCTGGGAGTATGGCAATGAGCAAGACCAGTGGTTCCATCCTTGTGCAGATCACTGGGCCCTGTAGAGAATCAATGTTCAATAAATGTTGGTTGAATTGTATTGTAAAGCCCGGATACTTCTTAGGGGAAAGGGTCATTCTTTGAGGTACCCACAGCATCAAATACAATGACTTAACATGGCATGTGCACAGTACATATTTACCAAGTCATGAATTGATTATCTCTGCAGAGACAGAGAATATAAAAGGAGAAAAGCAACGCCTTGCTGAAAAAATATTGACAATACGGAGGAACCACCACTGAATGCAAGTCTGAGCATTGCTTTTGGATTATTTGTTAATTTACAGCACCTTTCAAACTTTGTTTGAAAATGGCTTTGTGTTGAAAATGGAAGAGTCTTATACTGTAATTATGTTAGGCAAGCTTATAATAATTATAATAATTATCAACTGAGTGCCAATAATACTTTAAGAATGCCACTGAGCATAAAGATCACACTAGTGTCTAACAGGTATTTAAAACTAAGCTCTTTAAAATTGAAAAGGCACAGATTCAACATTTTCTAGTTTTTAATAAGCAAAGATTCTGACAAACCATTACTCTCCTTTTCCTATTAGAAACTTCCCTTTACAATAAAAACTTTCTCTAAGATGGAGTTTTTCTAAATCCAGTGGGAATTTACGCAATTTATTTTTTTATCACACCTTGAATGATATTCTCTCATCTGTTTGAAAAATATGACAGCATGCCAGATTTGAGCCCTTACAGAGGAGAGGACACACCTCTCAACAAGACAAGCAAGTTTTCATGGGTATATCATTCTATTAACGCACAGAAAAAGCCAAGCTTTGATGCACACGAGGGTTCCCCCTAGTGGATGTAAAGGGTACTTGATACGGAAAAAAGACATTCCCTACCTGAGGGGAGTTGGTGGGTACTGTGGTTTACAAGCTTTCATTCCTCCCTAGCATCTGTTCCTGAAAGTTGGAAGTATGTCATCGATTAATAAAGGTTTGATTAGCACTCCTCTTTCTGTCTGGCATCCATAGTAATTAAGGTGTCTGCCTGCAGGCTTGCAAATGCAGCATGAAATTGCAGTCAGCCCTAGAACAGAGCAATAAAATGAACTCGCTTTAAAACAACACCACCTAATTTCCCTAAGATGCTCCCCAAGTCAGATTCTCATCTGTAACTATTTGGTCCAAACTGACATGGTGCCTTCATCCAAATCATGAAAAAAACTGGCTCTTTTCAGAAGGTCTATTAATATCTATGTCAGCTACTTAAAAAATGGGCTTTTGTATATTGTCCAGATTAGATTTCTGAGTTAGTCTTTGTCACGTCTTTTGACAAATCCCTGCTACCTATCATGTGTGGTGTCTGTGCATTCCTTCCACACACACTGGGTGATCATAGGCACAGCACTAGGTACTAGACAGTCGGGGACAGAGGAAACCGGTAAGAATAAGACGCAGTTCTCGGCCTCTGAAAAGCTGTTAATCTGATCTGACATGTCAACTTTCTGTCTCCTTTACTGGGTCCCCTTCCTCCTTCTGTCTTTGTAAATGCTGATGTATAGGGGACCATGGTAACTATTTCCGTCTGGCCAGATGGCTTTACCAACACTGTTCTTCTGGTAATAAAGCCTGCACCCCTTATCCCATCCAGACTTGACCCAGGTCTGGCCAATCCGAGTGCTCCATATGTTTGGGCCAAGGATAGGTCATGTGATCCCAGCAAAGCCTATCAGAGTTCTTTCCAAGGATTGGTATATGGGTGGTGGGAGAAGTCTTTTATGGAAGTGGCTAGTCTAAGGCTGCCAGTGACTTTGTCCTCTGCCTAGTAGAAAAGTCCTAACTGAAGTAGGAGACAATAAGGCTGGTGCTCAAAGAGAAGCAGAGGTGAGAGAGACAGAGAGAGAGAGAGAGAGAGAGAGAGAGAGAGAGAGAGATAGAGAGAGAGAGAGAGAGAGAGAGACTGGCTGAGGCCCACCTGAGTCCTCAGTCCTGGTCTTTTGACTTCAATCACTTGTTCTCTTTGGCCCCCTTATCACTAGAATATTCTCCATGGTCAGTATCACCAATGACCATGGGCTCCCGCCATTACTCACCTGCTGATGACTCTAAAATCTCTACACCAGAGTGATCTCTTGAACTTTAGATCTGTCTACATGCCTACTGGTCACACCCCTTGGACAGCCCACATCCACCTCAAGCTAATTTTCTTCCACACCTTTCCACACATGTTCCCAGTCTCGTTGGATGATAACATTGTCCACCTAGGTTCTCAAACCAGAAGGTGGAAGTGATCCTGGAAACTTCCTAACCTTCTAGATTTAATCAACCAGCAAGCCCATTGATTTGTATCATGGGCTTGATTTCTCATCAGAGATTTCTCATATCCCAGATGCCCTCTGTTCCCTCATTCCAGCTCCTTAGTTTTGCCCCTCATCATCATTTCATAACTAGGCTGTTTTAGGTGAGACTGGTGTTCCTGGTCCAGGCTCATTGCCCTTTCACTGTCTTCCAAAATGGGCAGCTGATCAGATTACTTCATGTTAAAAATCCTTCAGTGGCTCCCTATTTTTTCCCAATCTTTTAATGTTACAGCCCCGTCATGCCTCCCTCTCCTTGGCAACTTCCTCCACCACCCAGCCAAGGCTATTAGGGGCTCTGTCTGTCAGGCTCTGCCTAGCAGTCCCAAGGGCTGAGAGGGCAGGATAGTATCTCAACACACCGTACGGACTTGTCAGGAAGCTCTGGCTTAGAGGATACAGCTTATACTTCTTGGCTTGATATATAAGGTCCCTGCCTGACCACGTTTGCAATATTATGTTCATTTCTTCATGTGCAAGGGTAACTGAGCTCTGGGCTGAGCTAGTTGGAGAACAGCTGTGTGGGGCCAGCAAACTTGAACTGTGGGGCATCTATAGGCACAGCTTGATAAGCCTGGGGGCTTTTGTTACTGCTTTGTTCTGTCTATAAGAGGAGGTTGATACTAGGCTCAGACTTCTATGAAAAGACACAAATAAAAGATGAAAACAGTATGTTTCCCATTCTACAGACATTCTCTAATGGAGCACAGGGTGGGGGATAGTCAGGAGCTACAAGTACTTTGACCAAAAGCTTATGACATTCAGGGCATTTGCATCACCTTGGAGTCTAGTGACAGAGCGAAAGACAGAATCAGAGAGAAATGCTTTCTTCCTATCTTTGCATATAACACCGTGTCAGCATCAAAGTGGGGACAGACAGAATAGAGGAAGAAGCCACATTCTCAGAGATGTTCCCCTGGGGACTCCCCAGAATGACTGGAGAGATTGAAGGAAGAAGGAGTTGAGTCCTAGAGTTATGCAGTTTGAGGATAACCAGCCAGTGGAACTCAGGTGTGTTAGTCATGGCCTCATTGGTACCCACTGGAGAGACCTGTGAAAACTAGTTTATAGAAGCGATACAAGTCAGTTACGAAGAGCTCAGCTGTAAGGAAAAATAATCTACCTACTTACAGCACAGACAAGCAGGGGTTAACCTTTTCTCTCACAAGAAGGAGTCCAGTTGCCAGTATCGGTTGCTATTCAATGTTACCATCAAAGAGCCCCCCAGGCTCTTATTATCTTTCTGCTGTTGCGAGATAGAGGCCACAGCTGTACACATCACATTAGTTTTCAAGACAAGAAGTGGAAGCTAGCTCTCTCCTTGCTAGACCCTGTCTTTTTAGGTCCAAGCAGAAGTCCCAGGGCAGACGTCCCCTTATACCTATTGACGAGAGCGTCGTCACGTGCCCACCCTACACCAATCACTGCAATCACCGCGAAGAGGAAAGGAACGATCGTGATTGGCTTATGAGGGTCTGGGGGAGGAGCTTACCTTTCTTGGGATCATCCCAGATACAAAATGAGGATTCTTTTAGCAGGGAAGAAGCAGCAGGGGAAAAGAAATGCACGCTGGGCAGGTAAAGAATGCTGTGTACGGCTCCAATGCTGAAAGGCTTGCTGTTTTCTGATTCTGCAAGGTCTCCCCACCTCCGTCTTCCCATTGGCCAAGTCCTACTTATGCTTCGGGTTCCCACTGTACCATCTTCTCTGATTCTCATGCTTCTGAATTGACCAATCCTTCCTTGGTGTCACCAACATACCTAGTTCATACCCCCGTGTTGGTTCTCGTTACTGCCCATTGCAATATTTATTTGCCTGGTGTCTCTAAGGCTCTAGAACTCCTTGAAGGAAATTCATATTATGGTCATCTTTGTCTCTAATGCCTAGCATGATGCCTGGCCCACAGTCAGTGTTCAGTATTTGTGGAATAGATGTTGTGTAACAAAATCCAAATAGACAGAATAAAATCCAGGATAGAAAATAATCATATTAACACTGGCATCGTCAAGCATGAAGGCCCACTAAATATGCACCGTAGCTAGCTATTCAGTTCAACCACACCTACTTATGGAGGAGCTCACTGTCTGCTGAGCACCAGGGGCAACACAGAGGAGGATAACACAGCTTCCACGGGAAGACCCTACGCAGGGCAAAGATAACTAGCAATCCAAAATAGCACTTGACAAGTGTCTCATTAGAGCTACAGAAGTGCGGTAGCAGTGGGAAGACAGAGGACATTGGGACGGGGGTAGAATGGTAATTAAAATCCACAGGTAACTCCAAACCCTAATTTAATCAACACTTTCAACCTCCGCTCATCCACAATTTCTTAGCAATGTAGGAAAATTGTCAGATTTGAATGTCATTTCCTCTGGGCGCCCTGCCTATCTGTCAGTGCACCTGTGACCCAATAGTAAAAGAACCACATGGTAAACAGCCAAAAAGGGAACCAGGGAGAAAAGGGGACCTTGATAATTCACAGCTTAGATAGTCAGCTCTTGAATACCTGAAAGCTGATGCAGTTTTAACCAGTGATTTAAAGATCAAATGATTCCATATTTCACAATTGTACTACATTTGAGGTTTTTGTGAAGGTGTGTTATTGGAAAAGAGGTACCTAAAACCATGTGAAAGGCATAGTGAAATGCACTAAATGGATAATTTTCTAGGCCCTTCACTGCATGGAAACTGTGTTTTTGCAGTGGGAAAATACTGAAAGTCTCCTAAAGCAATGGGACAATACTGACAGTCTCCTAACGCCAAAGGGGTACTTGACTCTGGGGGGTGAGGGGGGAGTTGATCCCTTTGACAGTCTGGTGAAATCTGTGGACAATTCTCAGAATGTTTTAAAATGCATAAAATAAAATACACAGGATTACGAAAGAAGTCAACTATGTTGAAATACAGCTACAAAAGAATTTTTAAAAATACGGCACAGTGCCTTACATATGTGCTTCTTTAATAACAGTGTAAATAATAAAAACTAGCAGCATCTCTAATATTTAATCATAATCTGAAGTGGTAACAAGTATAAATCCAGATAGCTGCAACAACTGTCACGTGATTTGGAAAGATCTGTGATTTCTCTCCGTGAAAAAGTCACAGGTGCAACGTTTGTCATTGCAGGAAATGTCCAATTTCAGTGAGAGGTTAGAGAAAATAAAGATGTAATTTTAATTTACCATCCAAGTTCACAGACCCAGGTTAAAAACTGCTGTTCTGAGGTCCCTCTACCACAGGGTAACCAGGTTGAGAACTAGAGTCAGCATGTGTTTTCCTGACATTGATGGGCACAGCTCTAGGAGGTCATTTCTCACCTATTCAAGCAATTATATCACAAATTTATATTCCTCACCTTAAAAAAAGGTATGTTCTTAGATAGATAGGTTCAACGACAAGAAGACAGAAAATGTCCTATTAGGCTACTGGTAGCAAAAGACCTTTATTGGATTCATTCCCATTAACTCTCCTTTGAATGTGGTTGTCTGACACTGGTATTATTGTGTTTTCTCCTGATTTAGTAGCTGCTAGACCCTTTACATTCTACTGTGGTGCTCTTGCCTAGGAAGATGTGGGCATTTCAGATACAGGAAATGATTCAGGAAGGGGAAATTCAAACTCTCCACCTAGAGAAGCTGCTTACTCATTGCATGAAATCGCTCTTTGAAAACGGATGCGGGGCCAGGCTTCTCTGGAAGGGGAAGTTTGTGCCTACTAAAATACAAATAAGGAATTCCTATAATTTTTCATCTCCCCCCCCCAAATAAATACAAACCTATAATCCTAATTTACTGGGTCAGTTGCTTAGGGCTTCCCCTTTCCTGCTTATTTTAGTACTTACCTAAACAAGATGGGGAGGAGGAGCCAGAAGGAAGTGTCCTGCTACTGTTGGGAAGGGCAGATCGCTGTTTTATTGTTGCAAAAAGTATGTTCCTTTTCAACTGAGAAATAAGCACACCAGGTACCACCAATTCTTCAACAATTACTGTTTTGCTTATTAGACGGATCTTCAGAGATTAGCTTCCCATACCTGTAAATTAAAAGAAAAAAACGTAAAAATTTATTTGACAATGGAGGGAGGAAGGGGTGGGTATTGATGGGTGTGGTGCATGTTGTCTGGGGGATGGGCAATCTTGTTGGGCAGTGCAAAGGCAATTTATGTAACCAAAGCGTTTGTACCCCCGTAATACTCTGAAATTAAATAAATAATAAAATAAGCAGCAGGTAATTAGGGAAAACCCAGGTGATTTAGAACACAACAATTTTCAGACCAATCAGATTTATGGAGTCAACAAATTCCAACATATGGAGTTATTACATCTTCATATTAAAAAGGCTTTTGACCAGTTATACATTTATTACTTAAAAAACAAAAAAGTAAATTAAGTTTGAGAAATACCTTCTGGATAGTTGTCTGCTTGACTGTACATCATATTTTTCTCAATCATCTGCCTGTGTATTTCAATTATAAGACAATCAGAGCATACATCCTATTCTATTACAGCGATTTGTGTGCTTTTTTTCCTTGATTTTGAACTTCTGGAGCTGGCATCTCTAGGGTCATGCTGGGCAATTAGTAGGTTCTCAATAAACATTTGCTGAATTGAATGGAATTCAAAGAAGTGCTGCTGATTAGGGAAAACACAGCAAATGTTTTTTCTATGAAACCTGACCAGCAATGTTCAAGATTTTTCACCAATAACATGAAAAATGGCTTTTAAAAAACCAGAAGTTTTTAAAATTTGCAAATTACACAGAAGAAGGCTAGTAAGGAGGCTCTCAATGAGCAGTAAACAAACCAGATGAAGTCTGCCAGAAACCTGGAAATGCTGGATATGCTATTGTTGAACACATTACCAACTTTAATAACAATAGTGACCATTATTGCATAGTGACCCGTGTAGTTTCCTCATCTGTAAAATGGAGGCATGAATAGACCCTCCACGTGGGGTGGTTGTGAGAAATAAATGAGCTAATGCCCCATAGTAGGCGTTAGTTACGTCGGGCAGGGTGCTCAGGGCTTCTCACACTGTACTAGTGGAAATAACAGAGCCAGGATGAAGAGACACCTTAGGGGGTGGGAAAACGGTAAAGGATAGAAGCTGACATTCTGGAGTTTTCAGTTCATAGTCTTTGTATGAGTGTTTCCACTGCCTGGCACAAGCTTCTCCAACTCTTCCCGCAGCTGGCTCCTTCGCAGCCTTCAGATCTCAGCTTGAAAGTCCAGCCCCGGCATGCCTTGCCTCACTCACAGTCTAAAGTAGGTTCCCCATATTATTCCATCATTCGGTGCAGTGTGCTTTCCCTTTAGAACATTTACACTGAGAGTGGTTGCATATGAAATTGTTTACCTGGCTGGAGAGCGTCTCCACCACTAGACTGTTTGCTCCATGAAGGCAGGAAATGGTTGTGTTTACTGATTGTCCTCGACTCCTAGCAAAGTGCCTGGCACATACTGCCTGCTCAGTGAATGAACACGTACCTGTTGCAAACAAATGGAATAAATGAAATGTAGCAGGGTTCCTATTATACATAAGGTCGCTTCCAGCCAGCACAGCATCCACTTGGTCTACAAGATACTTGCTTTTCGAAAGCACACCAGCACTTAGAAAAGTGACCCTACCGCCATCAGACTGTAACCTAACGTTGCATCCTCTTATAGCTTCTTCCAGGATCCTAAGGTTTGTGTGTTCCACCTCCAGAGACTTTTAAGCCAGCCTACATTCACCATATATTGATACTTCCTCATTTTGATCAGGCTTACAAAGGAAGGGGTGAGGAAGGAGGGGGAGCTTGCCCCGAGAGCAGCTTGGGTGTGAAAGTGGAAGGGGGAAAGATAGAATTTGAGGATCCACCGCTCTTTTACTAAGAAATACTTCTTTTTTGAAACTTCTGAAGAGGCGGGAAGTACATGCCCAAACCTCAAAGTTTGGGGTAATCAATAGTACCCTACCATCCCTGAACAGGGTTCAGACACCGAGGGTAAGATATAGGAATAGCCCCAATGTTTTTCAGTTAAAAGTCAGATGTGGAGGAAAGAAAAAATTGAAAAAGGAGTCCTAGAGCAGATCTCCTGGGATTAGTAGGGGCAACACAAACAGAGCTTAGGGAAGGAATACGAAGGGAAAGAGGAGGTGAAGTTTCCTGTTTTTGCAGGTTAAAGTGGAAACCCCTTCCCACCCCTTATAAACTGACCAATAAGAAGCCAGACTGCTAGGTCCATTTTATGTATGGCCAGCAGAGCACAGGGAGTCTGCCCTGGAGGTGGCTGCGAGGTTCCTGGGCTGGGAAAGCTTAGCTGCTGCTCGCTTAGCCCTATCCTAGACAGAAGACTTTTCCTCCAGGCCAGGGATGACCAGGGAAGAGATCAGAAACCAGAACTGGGCTGCAGGGACTTAACTGCATCTATGTGTGAATTACAAAAGGGCACCCCCCACCTCTTCTTCAAGACATTTTGCTTACTTCTGTTGGAAAATTGTGTGGGTTGATCTGTTGGAATAAGACACATTACTGCCATCTACCAGAAAACTGTCATAATAATATACAAATCAACTGTGTTTACTGTAATTGGTGGTCTCTTAGATGTGGTACCATTGTGCAGTGCTCAACTTGTACAATTGTATTGGGCAAGCATGTCAGAAATCCAGAGTTCTAATGTGTTTAATTGGCATTCAATCTATGACCTATCAGGAAGACAAAGAAATGATCTCTGGGGTCCCTTTCAGGACATCAGTCTCTTATTGTAGGGAATTCCAGTGACACTCATGGAAGGAATTGATTTTTCATGGTTGGTTCACCCAGTTGTCCTCTGCTATTTCTGAGCAGCTCCCCATAGGCACTCATCTCTTAGGACAATGCTCTGGACAGTGGTTTTAATACTTGTTTAAAATGCAGGTCCCCCAACCTTACCCAATAGTTGCTGGTTCTCCAGGTCTAGGATAGGGTCCTTCTATTTCAGACAGTGATTTCGGTAGGAATTAAAGTCTGAGAATGTCTATCTTAAAAGAAAAAAATTTGAATTTGCTGCATAAGAATTTTAAAATAATTATATCAGGGCCATCAAAAGTTTAACTTCCTTTCTTCAGTATTCTTATTAATCCTTTGCAAAATCCTGATCCTTAATGCATTTCTTTTCTTGCTATGATCGATTCATGATGCACTGAATGCATAAAATGTAATTAACAGAAATGGAGTGTCTTTTTGCCAAGAGAGGTAAAACCATGAAGTTTCAGAAGAAAGTATTGTCAGCATCTTGGAGTATCTGTGTAAGGCTGTAATTTTTGTACGGCTAGGGTTTGATAGTAGCCTAATTCTGGGCATTTAACCTGTGTGTGCGTGTGTGTGTGTGCGCGCATGTGATGCTTGAAATTGAGAGTGAGGTAGTATTTTTCCTGCATTTGACCTCCCAAATTAAAATGCTCCCACATCAAATGGCTGTGGGTTTACCCTCAGTAATAGCTCTGCGGTTGGGAATAGATGACTTGTGTACTTCTGCCTCCTGATTCATGCCTGAGGCTTTCAAATCTCATGGCCTAAAAGGTCTTAAAACAGATAAAACTGAAACGAATGTCCTAAAATTCTGGGGGATCTCACCAGTTATTTTGGAAATGAATATAGCTGCTTGCAGACAAGCTTCCATTTGTCCAGAATTACCTAGCCATGGGGAGGCTGCCCACACCATTACACTGGAGTTACAGCATTTTGAGCTCCACCCACTCTCTCCCCATTTTTAGCACAGTGTGATGGAGGCAGGCAGACCATGAGAACCCTTGTGGAAATGTCACCAGTGTCACGAATCCCAGGCCTGTTTGCAGGCGGTGCCTCCCTGCTGGTCACCAGATCCCTCCTACCATCAATACATAGGTTACTTTTCAAAATTCTTTCACACAAGCTCTCATGCTTAAAACTCACAAAAGTAGGACAGGCCTTCTATCTTTCCATTTTACGGAATAGGAAACGAGCTCAGAGAGGCTAGTGCGGGGGAAAAGTCAGGAACCGGAACGTGGGTCTCTTGATTCCTGGTCCAACGTTCCATGAGTCTCAGCTCTCAGCACTGGAATCATATGGGTGAACCTTGAAAAACTGCAGATGCCCAGGCCCAACCGCAGCCTCTCAAGGGATGGAACTTGGCATGTGTATTTTTTTAAAAACTGCCACCAATTCAGATAAATAGCCAAACGTGAGCACCCTTAGCCTGACATGTGCTTCATCAGAGAACCCAGAAAAATAATATGAAAATCAATTTAACTGAAGCATAAGGAAAGAAACTTGGCTTGCTCGATTTAGAAATAAAGTCCATTATAGTAATACCACTGCCTTGCATGTTGTATTGTATAAGAAGGCACCCTCTGGAGTTGTGCAAAGGCCAGAGGTCTTGGTGGAGGGAGATTCATCGATAAGATCCCTAAAAATACGGTAAGAATGCAAGAAGGATTAGGATGGCCCATTAGTGCTCTGCAAGACAGATACCACTTACATTCCCTAGCTCATTCCAGCCCCTACAATGCTAGAGAATGAAATAGTGTACAGTATATCCGCAACGGCTCTCTGCAGGTCTGAAAGTAAAGAGCTGCATTAAAGACATGGCCAAGCTCTTGGGGGTGATTATGGTTTGCTCTTTTCTCCTGTCGTGTTTCCTCTCGAATCAGGGCTGATTCGAATATTTCAATGACGAGAAATTAGGAATCAGAACACCTGGTTCAGGTCCCAGCTTTATCATTACCTGCTGTGTGATTCTATTAGCTAAACTGACTTTGGTTTTCTTATCTTTAAAATGGGAAGTCCAATTCTCGTCCAGCTAGCTTTGCATGCAGGGTGCATGGTGACGATGTGTCTACACACATATACAAGTAGAGTATAACTTACTATTACTATTGCTACTATTACTTTGAATAGCATCATTGGATTTATTAGTTCCAAATGGGTGTGTGCAGTCTGTGAGTCCCATATGTCATTAAATATCCTATTTTCAGGTGGCCTAACCTCTTGGCCATCCCTTCTTGCGGAATGTTTTGGAAGCATTGGCTTCCTTCTCTTTAACAACCCAAGGCAGAACCCTCCAGAGAGTTGAAGAAAGGAGACAGAGTCAGGGGACTTTGGTCAAGACAAGAGACTGGGAGAAAGAGGCTGACAACAGGTCGAACTGCTTCAGAATGAAGAGTATGTCCTGAGAGATAGGGAGGGAGGCCAGGCTCCAGGTCTGTGCTGTCCAAAACAGTAACCATTAGCCACATTTGGCGATTTCACTTAAATTAATTAAAATGAAACACAATTTGAAATTTAGTTCTTCTGTCACACTAGTCACATTTCGACTGCTCAGTGGCTGCCTGTGGCAAGCAGCTACCATGTTGGACAGCGCCAATACGGAGCGTTTGTATCATTGTAGAAAGTTCTTTTGGACAGCACAGCTCCAGATCTCCATAGGGGCGGAAAGGTTGATTTTTCCTATGAAGTGTCCAGACCTCAGTCAGAGAATGGAGTTGTAATGTTGGTGTGCTGGGAGGCTGGGCAAGCCGGGCCATTTCACTATTCCTCCCAGCCTCCCACCTGCCCCAGCCAACCCCTCCCTCTGATGCAGCCTGGGGGTGGGCCAAGAAGCAGAGATGGGAGTCACTCTCTGGGTAAAACTGGAGTCTGGAAGCCCTAGATGGGACTCTCTGGTGGCAGCTGGGATAGTGAGGATCTTCCTTGGGCCTTGGGAACAGTCAGGGTCAAATGGAAAACATTTCAAAACCAAATAAGACCATTGAGAGCTTTCTGTCACATACCAGCCCTCTAAGGACACCTGCCAGCTGTTGTCACATCTATGAGTCTTTCAGGACCTGCCCAGTAGGACTGGTTGGGAAAGGAAGCACCAGAGAATCAAAGGCCAGAGCTGGGCAGGGAGTCCCATCCCTCCTTGGGAACCGACCTAGGCCGATTTGGTCATGCACTGCATGTAGGCTCCTTTTTGGGGGGTAACAGCAGCCACTGGAGAATCTAAGGTGGCGACGGTTACTTCTTCCCCAAAACCTCACGTCCCAGTTGAACTGAAGGCAAAGTTCAAGCCAAACTCCACCATGCTTCTAGTTTTTCTTAGACGGAAATTCTTTAGTCACATAGGCATAAAGCAGTTCTGCAGGCTTGATGACGTTCCAGCTCTCTGTCCTTTCTGTGTTCTGATCCACCTGGAGGAAAGTCACTAGACAAACTTTCTGAGGCAGGACTCTGTCCCCCAGCAGGCATAATGCAAGTAAAAATCCCCTTGGCCAGGGGAACTGGTTAGGGATCAAGCCTCATGTGCCACCCCAAGGGTATAGGTTTTCAGGCTTAGCTGGATTCTTGTTTCCTATTCATTCCTGGTGTGTGTGTGTGTGTGTGTGTGTGTGTGTGTGTGTGTGTGTGTGTGTGTGTGTGTGTGTGTCACAGGGAAGGGTACCTCTGAACCCTTTTGGCCAGTCCACATGTTTTTTTCTCACATGCATCATGCTAACTTACGAGTCACTAATTTCAGCAATAAAAAAACAAATGCTGACACTCAATATGCTAATTAACTAATCATTGGTTGTTGACTGAGATATCTCTAGCAGAAGGACTCGTAGCCACCTTGGGAGCTGGCCCTCTCTGATATAATGCTAACTGGTCTCCTTTGAATGTACATTCCTGAGAGTGTGTTCACTGACCACCTGACAAAGGTGTAATATCACCCTGATTTTGCTAACGTACTTAAAATTATAAAAGTATAACATGCCCACATTGTGGTAGAAAAACTTAGGTACGGCGTGAACTCAGGTGACTTAAAATTATGCAAAGAGAACGTGGAACAGATCCCACCTGTTCTGAACCCTGGACTGATTCTCTCAGCCCCCATCCCAGGCTGTGTTCCCTTACACATGGTGTGTGTGTGTGTGTGTGTGTGTGTGTGTGTGTGTGTGTGTGTAACTCACATGCCCTTGGTCATCTTCTCCTGAAAGCCTCCACCAGCTTCCTCTGGTCTTCACTCCTGGTCTTAAGTTGAGGACTTTGCTTCTTACTAAGGGTATCTTTCAAAATCTCAATTAGTCTCTGAGTCTTCGGAAGACTGGTGTTTGTAGACTGAATCTGGAATGATTTTAATTCTTTGTTATCCATAAGACTCTTATTTATTTAAACAATTGTCATCTGACTTTTGCTTAATTGAACTTATCCTTATTTAAACAATGGTTGTATGATGTTTGTTCAATTTAACCTCAAATTCCAAATCAACTAGTGATAGGAAGCTCTTTAAAGGCAAAGGCATTTAAAAAACTCTTTTGTATTTCTAGTGCTCAATGCAGTGCCTGGCACTTATCTGCTGGTAGTAAATGGTTGCTGGATAAAGGAATATGGCTGATGCAGTCATTTCAAGGTGCAAAGTTAAAGTTTTTTCCACTGGAAGTTCACAGAATGGAAGATTATTACTCATCTGATAGGCCAAATATTTACAACCCTTACTGTGTGTCAGCCTCTATTCTAAGGGCTTTATATATGTTCACTCCCTTAATCTTTACAACAATCCTATGCAATAGGTTCTATAATCCCCATTTTATGGATGAGGAAATTAAGGTGCAGAGAAATTAAATGACTTGCCTGTGATCAGATAGCCAGGAAATGAGAGAACCAGGATTTGAACTTAGGCACTCTGGTTCCAAAAAATATGTGTGTTCTGTCTACATTATACTATTTTTTGTGATGTAGAAAGTAGGAAAAAATGGAATCTTCACCCCTACCTAATATCCTACACAACAAAATAACATATTTAGATGGTTTCAAATGAGCTTCTTCCAGTTAAATGGCTAAAAGGCAGTAAATAATCAACCTGGGAAGTATCGGTGCATTAGGGCCGCTGAGGAGGCAGGTAAACCTGGGAATCAGCCAGAGAAGAGAGATGTTTGATTCATTTCCTGGAGGTATTCCTGTGTTCCTGAGTGTGAGTGTGTGTGTGTGCATGCATGGCTGGGGAAGGATTGTCAGGGAAGAGAGAAGAATGAGAAGGGAGAGAAGCAGGGGAAGAGGAGAGTGAGAGAAGGGGAACCCTCTTTCTACCCTTTGTCCGCAGAACCGCCCGAGTCACAGAAGTGAAGGAGTAGGACCTAGTGGCAGAGAATAGCGACTCCTGCCGCCTCTGGTCACCTGGTTATTGTCATGCAGGGCTGTAAACTTAGTCTGCCTGGTCTTCCAGCTTTTCAAGAGATCAAGAAACCTGGATTTTTATGTAAAATTTCCTGATTTTTAAAACAAAACACCTCTCCCCACTGGAGGCAAAGTCCACCAACTTGAAAGCTCACACCTTAGACTTCAGGAGGTTCCTGGATTCTGAACTGTGAAGACTTATTGATGATCCAGAATGAAATGCAAATGTCTATATCTGAGTTACCGCAATGAACCAACTAATTTTTCTGGCCCTGCCCCAGGAGCCGAGTTGGATTTGTTGCAGAATTCCTTCTCTTATTTTCTAAACATCGTACGTGTAGGCACCACTTCACAGTTTTTTTTTTAACCACATTTGCATACCATGCTTATCATGATTTACTTAATGCTTTTCTCTTTGTCAGCTCTATATTAACTCACTTTTTAAAAAACTGCCACAGTCTATAATAAAATCATGGGTTTGATGTGCTAGACATAGTTTTCCCTGAGTGCATTAAAATAAATAGACAACTGGTAGAATTAATATTGCTCATCCTGTCTACCATTAGAATTCTCCTCTGGTAGCGTACTTTTCATCTTTAGGAAGCTGCCATTCTGAAACACTCTTCAGTCAAGGCTAAGATGGAACGTTGGAGAAGCAGAAAGAGACATCGATTGTGCTGGGCTGGGAGAGCGGGAGGAGGAGGCGGCAAATTCTATTCCACTCGATAAGAAATATGGGAACTTGATAGTTTAACTGTTAAAGACACGCTGAGGTTTTGTTAAAGAACTCCCCCGCCCCCACGCTTGGTTTAGAAAAATCTCTGCCTCTCTCCCATATTTCATTTGCCTGTTATCTCCCTACTACTAAAAACAATTTGCATGAAAACAATCAGACTCTTCGCTCACTGGAGTCCTGGGGCTCCTGCTGTTTAGCTCGCTCAGGCTGAGGCTTTGTCTGCATTTAATCACGAGCCCCTGCTTTGGGTACGGTTAGCAAACCAGCGAGTAGTGGAGCTGGGCTTCAGACACGTGGGGAGGTGGCATTTCCATCTAGAATCCTTGAGGGATGATTCCCAGGGGAAGAACTCCTTGGCAATGCACCCACAGGAGGGCTGGAAATGAAGTGGCTGGAAGCAGGCAGGGAGGTGGGGCCTGGATTTGATAAAGGGAGTGGTACAAAGAGCTTTCGCTCCAGGATCACAGATGCTGGGAGTTTCGTGCAGCTGACAAGGAAACAAGGGAAGAGTCCTTGTTCGGAGCATCTTGCCGTGTGCGGAAATGACAAATGGACGCTCACCGTGGCTCAGTCCTTGGCACCCTTGCTGAGGAACATCAGGGTGTTGCTGGGTGGCGCTCACCCCACTGGCACCGGCAAGAGGGATTGTTTTCCAGGAGTGATGATGGCTGTTCTTTTTTCCATCTTGTTTTTTAAAGTAACTTTTTCTTTTCTTTTAAATTGTAAAAGCAATTCTTCAGGACAGGAACCATGTTTGTGTTCTGCCCATCATTGAATTGCTAGTGATGCCTCAGGTGTGATAAGTGCTTGAATTTTAGTTCAATTAAATCATCTCATTTGAATTATTTAGTCAGTTATTTAACACATTTGGGGGGAAGTGGAGATACAAAACATCAGTAATGGCACACGCCTGTAGTCCCAGTTACTCGAGAGGCTGAGGCAGGAGGATTGCTTGAGCCCAGGAGATGGAGGTTGTAGTGAGCTATGATGACGCCACGGCACTCTAACCAGGGTGACAGAGCAAGACCCTGTTTCAAACAAACAAACAAAACAAAAAACCCCAACAGTGCCACCAATAGAAGTAGCCTGTTCATATTCTGATGAATTTGATTCTAGTCTTTTTCTTTGCATACATGATTTTCCACATAAAATTGAGATCATGCTTTATGATGAATTTTGTATTCTGCTTTTAAAATTAATGTTATGTCAAGAAGAATTTCCAAAATCATGAGTCTGAAAACGTCACTTTTAATGACTGTGTGACACCGCAGTATGCATGTGTACTGCAGTTTATTTAACTGCGCCCGGACTGGGCAGTCAGGATGCTTTCAAGCTCTATACTGAGACTCAGAACAGAACATGCTCCTTGCACCCACTGTGCTCCTCCTTGGGGCAGGCACGAAGGGGCGGAAGGCTCTGAGTTCACGGTCACAGTTAAAGGGCAATACTGGAGTAGGCTGGGAGGGTGAGAGCTGGGAGGAGAGCCAAGACTGAGCAGCTCTCAGACTCCAGGGGAGGGGAGAGTGTCTGGAAGGAAAAATTGGGCGAGTGTCAAAAGGGGGCAGAGGAGCCCCGAATCCTGTTTGCAAACTGTGCTCTGGCCCGAGCCCTCTTCCAGTTCCTCTAACAAGGACCCTGCCCCCTCCTGCTGCAGAGACACTTTGCACATGCTGTTCCCGCTGCCTGGACCATCCACTGATTTCAGGTTCCTGGTCTTCCGGCTCCTTAGCTCCATCCTCACCTCCCTTTACTGACTTCCCTGACTCGGCTACTTCCCTCTAGCGTACACTCTCAAAATCGCTGCTCTTCTTTGTAAACTTTTAATGTTCATTCCTGTAATCCTTGATTACTCACTGAACACCTCCGTCACCAGAAGCCTCGCAGATAATAAAAATATGTTGAATGAATGAGTGAATGAAGGCAGGGGCTGAAAGATCTTTGTTTTCTTTATAAAGATAAGATGGATATCAGCATAGAGCAATCCGGAAGAAAAAGTGCAGGCAGAGGAGCCTTAGCACAGCTTCCCATCCAGCCTGTGCCCAAGGAGCAGCATTTTCTGGCAGGCATTTGGACACAGAGCAAGGCTGGCAGGGCCAGGCATCAAGCCCATGAACTTGGCATTAGCAGGAGCTCCAGCAGGACTCTTCTGACACAGAGCAACAATTATAAGGCAGGAAGGTGGTGGGCACCTCTTCCTGACGCCCCCAGTTTCCTACTACTGAGGGAGAAGCAGGGATCGGACGTCTTTGGAAGGTTCTCCATGCATGGCAGGCAGCCAGAAGAGGAGGGAGATCTGCTAGAGCTACAGACAAAATGACTGAGAATCCAGGGACTTGTCTGGTTGGCGATACCGTCAGCCACGGAAGAATCCATTTCTAATAGCTGCTTCTTATACATTATTCATGAAAACAGGAAGACAGAGCCGATAACATCAGAATGATGCCGCTGTCCAGCAAATCTAATGACTGTAGCTTGAGGGCATTTTAACTAGCATGGAAAAAATTATTTTTGCCAATTTGAGGTTCGGAAGGCTTAGAAAGCTACACTCAAACTTGGAGGGCTGGGGAGAGTTTCATTTGGAAAAAGGCGTGGCCTTCCAACAATAACAGGTTTCTTTGTGGTGTCTGGGCCCTCCCTGCCTTCTCATTTCCTAGCTTCTAATGGAGGAACTAGTGCTGCTCTAGTTAAATAGCCCTGGGTTTTCAAATCAGTCCCTATTTTCATACTTGTCAGTCAAAAGGCAGGAACAAGTAACAGGACTTTGTAAGGGGCTTTGCCGGATTTCAACATAAATTATTACCTTCTAATCTTTTCAAGCTTAAGGGATGAGTGCTTTTTAAACAGTGAGAGTATTCGGCTGTTGCTGAAATATGATGTTTTCCTCCAATTTCTGATTCATTACAACTGCAAGATTCATTCCATCCTAAAACCTTCTTCAACGTGCTGTCAAAAAGCCAGGAGGCTAGTTTGTTGAAAGGGGAGAGAGAAGATTGGGAAGAGAAGGACCTTCCAGTTATTCCAGGGGGAAACGTGGGGAGAGAAAGAAGGCAGCTCACTCCAATTCTTGATTTGCTATTTTGTCTTGCAATTAATTTTTTTGCAGTTCTTAATTTATGATTTTCTGTCCTGTGTGTAGAATGTCCTGGCTTCTTGACCGTCAGTTGATGCATTCGATTACGGAGGGTGTATGACCCATCAAGGGTACTTTTAAACTCTTTGCAAACTAAAAAACAAACCAGGTTTTGGTGCCTGCCTCGTGCAGTTTATAATCCCTGCAGGCAGATGGATGAATGATTGAATAACAGCATAAAATAGTGTTTCTCCAGGTGTGCTTGATGGCAGGGGGTGGGGGTCCTCAGAGGGTCAGATTTTATTTAAATAATTATGTATTTTATTTTCATCTGTATTATATAAACGTAACTAGCCCTTCCAACCTGCAATTCCATAGACACTGCTGAGGGGACTGGCAGCGTTGATTTAAAGAAAATATTAATAATAGACTAAGCAGTATCGGGATGTAGAAAAATCACAAAGTTGGTAAGTAATAATAACAACGGTCATGATAGCCAAGACTTACAGAGTGCTTAATACGGGCCAGGCTCTTTTTGTAAGTGCTTTTTGCACTTTCGTATATCTTTACAACTCCCATAAGGTACTATTATTATCCCTAGTTTGCCAATAAGGAAACTGAGCCCAGAGAGCTCACGTAACTGCCTGAGGTCACACGGGCACTAGATTCAAATCCAGATAGCTGGCTTCGGTGTGCATGCTTGGAAGGACTGAGGTTTGGGATCACCAGGAGATGAGGAGCAGTGGGAGGTGAGAGTCAGAGAAGGTTCAAGGCTGAAGTAGCGTTTAAAGTAGCTCCTAAGAGATGAGTAGTGTTCCCTGTATGGATAAGGGAGCCAGGGTGTGTCTATGGAGGGAAGGGTGTGCACACAGGGGCAGGGTGTGTTTGGGGCTGTAAGTAGCTTGGGGGACTGTAGCGTGGCACAGTGGGGTGGCAAGGGGAATGTGATGTGGGAAATGCCACTAAAGGCCTGTGTGTCTGGCTGGACTTTCCCCTATGGGATATTGATTAGGCTTCTACTCTGGAAAGATACTTTGATGGCTATGTGGGGGGCTGGCCACACAGGGGGCTGGAGGATACAGGCAGTACAGGCAGAGCTGGGACAGGTGCTGTTCCTCTCTCAACTGCTCAGGAAATGGAAGTTTTATGAGTTAGAAGGACCATCTGCCCTGGTAGTCACCCTCCAATGAACGGAAGCACTTAGCAGGTGGATGAGACTTGTCTGGTGGGGCCAAGGGCGCATAACCCCACCCCTCCTTCTGCCCTTCTATCCCACCATGCAAGCTCTGGTCTCATGGAGGGACCCGCGCTGCCTGCCTCCAGCCGAGGCCTCTCTCCACCCTCTCGCTGCACTGGCTGCTCTTTCCTGCTCCCGCCGGGCAAGGCAGCCTGGCATCCTCACTGAGGCTGCCTGGGTGTTGCTCTGCAGGTACAATTCTCTGCACAGCCAGGTTCTAGGACCTGGAGGCTGGGGGAGGCATGAGGAGTGTGGATGTAGGAAGCCCAGTTTCGGCCTGGGTAACTCCTATTTTATTCACCAATCCATCTGTATTTATAACAAACCAGTTACTGTATTTCAATGCCCAGCTAGTTCCTGGTCTGGTTTGGTTAAGGATCTGGAAGGAAGGCATGGGATTGAGTCACAACAATCACCATTCTTCATCACAACCTCATACATTATCATTATCCCCGTTTGGATCGGGGAAACAGGCTCGAAGGGCTTAAGCAACTTGTTGGGGGTCACAGCTAGTGAATGTCAAAGCCAGGATTCAAACAGATGACTTCTCTGACACATTTTTTAAAACTGTATTTTAGATAATCTGATCTTCAAAAGTCCCTAATATGCTAGGAAAATATAACTGTTAGAAATCAGAAAGTTTAAAGAAATATTGTCTGCAGAGTTTTTGATGTGCAACTAAAGTCTTACAAATGAAATAATCATGTGAATGATTAAATTATAATTATGACAGAGGGTAACTGCCTACTTGGATAGACTTAAACATTTTATAGAACTCAGTGTTCATGCTGGCCAATTTTTTTTCTCTGAATTTCAATGAATTTTTCATCAGCTTATTAATTAGTACAAATCTTTGTGCTTTGTAATTAAGGTCTTATGTGTTCCCCCAGATCTTATATTTGACTTAAATGTTAATTTTTCAAAGCAAAAATTAGGAATTGGACAACTGCCTTCCTTCCTGGCAATAGAATATACATGCTGCCTGTCAGAAAAGATCGAGTGCCTGAGTTTCTAAGACAGGGCGTGATAGATTATTCATCATGAAACAGCAAACTCATTTGCCCAATATCATAATCAATTGCTGACAGCAGTTTTTCTGGAAACCCATTTGTGAAATGCATTTGGTAGTCTAGTCACTGAGCATTAACTCAAATTCCTTGACTTGCCATTAGTCTTTGTAACTTCTCCTTAGTCCGTGTCCTGATTTGCTCTAATTTCTATCAATTTTAGTGTCACCAAAAGAAATAAAGTTATATCGTACGGGTTCATTTTCTCATGGCAATAATAATAATTCTTACCACATGCTCTCGGAAAACAATTCTCCATGGGTCTCTCACATTTCTGCACATCTTATGAGCAGGGGCACTAACTGCCTTTGTTCTGGATTATCTTTGCAAAGATGTTTGCTAGCAAACAGCTTTTGAAGATAGGGGAAGTGTTTCCTTCTGGAGCAAATGCCAGGCATGCTTATTGCCCATTATAAAAGATTTGGGTTCCCTAAGCTCAGGGTTCCTCACCTATAATGCAGCCTACTGTGTGCAGATAATGTTTTTGTATCACTCCATGGGAACTGAGCTCATGGAACTGGCACAAACACAGATACTCTGGCTACTGCTGTTGCTGTGAGTAATAAAGTCCTTTGCCTCCAACGAGGAGTCTTGTGTCATCCACCAGCATCTATGAAGGGGTGGCAGACTAACTTGCAAGCTTGCAAGTAGGGTAAAAATCTCAGACCTTTCACAGTTCTGGATGTATGCCAGGCACTGTTGTTTGTGTGTGTGTGTCCTCATAACAACTTTATGAAGTAGGTATTATTATTATGCTTATTTTACAGATAGGGAAACTGAGGCACAGAGACATTATTCAAGTAGGTGGCAAAGCCAGGATTTGAACCAGGCAGTGTGGTTCTGGCATCTGTGCTCTGTTCCCTCCTTCTCCTCTCTTGAGCAGATGATCCTGGAGCTTGCCTTAGCTACTGACTTTCACTTTGCAAATGCAGCGCTGCTCCACACATCCAAGAACAGACTGACCAGATGTCAGCAGTAACCATTCTCCTCCTAAAGTTCCACAAACATTTATAGAGCAACACGACCTGGTTGCTGCCTGTGGTGTCGTCCAGAGTTGCATACATTTAATAAATAAATGGTGCCTGGATTGGTCCAGGCCAGGAGTAGGGAGCAGGTATTCAGTTCCCTTTTGTAGCTTCTACTGGGCAGTCAATTTAGGATCACCCTCCCCTGCCCTATTCCACTCTCTGGAGGGCAAATGCTCCTTACCTTCTGCTTTCCAATACCAGTATTAATAACAGCAGTAAAAAATAATGATAATGCCGTCATTCAACATGTATCATGTGCCTACTTTGTACCTGGTGTCATTTTCGGCACTTGGGATGTACCAGTGAACTAAGCTAGGTCCTTGCTGGCATCTAGCTGGGAAGACGAACAATAAGCAGATAGACAAATACATCATGCCAGGTGGGGATAAGTTCTACGCAGAGAGCAGAGTGAGGGGATAGAGAGTGATGGGGGCGCACTTTAGACAGAAGGTAGGGGGGCTCTCTGAAGAGGTGATATTTGAGCCAAGACCTTAGTGCACGGCAGAGATTTGCTGAGTGCCAGATAGATGCACTGTTGCAGGCTCTGGAGATGCTTCAGCGAGCAAAAGACAAGCGTGCTGCTGATGAGAGAGAGGCAATGTAGACAGCGAGATAAATAAAACCCAGAGCATGGCCAGGGCGGAAAGTGCTGAGGAGCAAAATAAAACAGGGAAGGGAGCAGGGAGCCCGGGGAGGGGGCAGGGCAAGGAGGTTCAAACTGAAATCAGGGAGATCAAGGAAGGTCTCACTGGGGAGGTCACATTTGAGCAAGTCCAGAAGGAGGGGAGGGAATGAACCGCAAAGATGACTAGGATAAGAGCGTTGCAGGAAGAGGGAGCAGGTAGAGGGGCATCCTTGATGAGCTGCTCTGAGACCAGTGTGGCCACAGCAGAGTGAACCCAGGGAGAGAGAGGTCAGGGTCAGGATGGACTGTGCATGACCTCAGGGGCATAGCTAAGGACTCTGGCTTTTGCTGTAGGTGAGAGAGGTTCTCTTCCAAGCTTACTGGTTATTGGCAGGATCCAGCTTCCTTGCAGCTGTAGGACTGAAGTCCTGTTTCTCTGCTGGCTGTCAGCCAGAGGTCATTTTCAGCTCCTGGAGGCTGCCTGCTCTCCTGGACACGCGGACCCCTTCATTTCTAAAGGCAGCAAAGGAAAATCTTGCCCATGACGAGTCCTTTTCTCTCTTCAAATCTCTTTGGCTAGGAAAAGCCCAGTCTCTTTTAAAGGTTCACCTGGTTAGGTCAGGCCCACCTGAGATAATCTCCAGATTTTTCAGCTCAACTGATTTGCAAACCTTAATTACACCTGAAAATTCTCTTCACTGAAGCACCTAAATTAGTTGTTTGATTGAATAACGGGGTGAAGGTGTGGGTATATCAGCGGGCTGGGAATCTTGGGGAAGTCATCTTAGAATTCTGCCTAATGCACCATCTAATATTCAAAACTGAGCTCAAGGGTGACTGCCTTCCTCCAAGCCTCTGGGCTGAGTTAGGTCCACTCCCTGTACCCTGCAGCACCCAATACTCATTCTTAACATTTGTCCAATGTAGTATATCTTTTACTGATCCATTTCTCCCCCAGCTGGGCCGTGAGTTTCTTGAGAGCAGGAACCAAGCGTTGGTCACCTTTGTGTCCCCAGCAGCTAGAACAGCACCCGGCTCAATGTATATTTGCTGCTTGAGAGTGAGGGATGTGCCCAAGCAGGACCTCCGGACACGGAGCACGTTTTCATTAGAGCTGCAGACGGCGCGTGAAGACGGCTGTTGATAGGTGGCAGCTAGCGCTTCCTGGGAAATCAAATCCCGGGAAATGTCAGCAGTCCCCGGACAGGCAAGGACGCCTGCTGAAAAGCCTAGCCCCGATGGTGAGGCGATGAGCCACTAGGTGTCACTCAAGATTCAATAAAGAGAGACCCAGGTCCGTAGACAGCCGTTTCCGCCCTTGTAGAGGGAGCTGGTTAGACGGTCCCCACCCACCCCTTTTCTTCCGTTCACACCCCAGACCACGCTGTTTTCCAACTCCCCCCGCGGACAAGTCTGGGTCTAAAATAGGACAACAGAATCGGAAGCTACTAGGGTTGGGGGCCACCTGACCAGCTAATGTAGCCTCGTGATTTTGTGGACCGGCAACCAGAGCCGGGGGCTGGCGCAGGGCGGGGAGCAGAGCCCCGCTTCAGTCCCCACGTGGGTCCGCACGCCCCTCCTTACTCTTGGGCAGCCGCGGGGAGGCGCGGGTGGGTCCCGACTCTCGGCCTAAAGGTTGTCCTGGGTCGTCCCCGGGGGCCTGCACCGTGGGGTGCCCGAGGCCACACTCAGTAGCCCCAGCTCCTGTGTTCCAGAACCCAGGACCCAGAAGGTGGCGCGGCCAAAAGAGGGTCCTGCGGATCTGTTAGGACCTGATATTTCTGCAGATCATCTCCAACAATCTCCTCTTTCTTTGGACTTTAGGGATGGAGAGTGGGGGACGTACCTGGACTTCCCTGCAGGTCCCAGGGGCACGTCTGCAGTTAACCACAGTCCTTTCCCGTGTGCCACGGGGGCGGGTCAGGGCTGAAGGGGCTGGAGCCGGAAAATGCTTGTGAGGAACACCTCCTTGGCTGGAGTCCGAGGCTGCCCCTCACCTGTCCTGTGTTAGGAATGGAAGTCTGCGCGCGAGGTTCCAACAGGCTGCGGGACCCCACGCTCCACGCGTGCGGACGCATTTCCCCCCACCCCCGGCAGAGGGCGCCCTTCCCCTGCGCCAGCTCCCCGCTGGGCGCGCCCCAGCAGCTCAGCCCCGGGCCCTGCCGCGTCCAGGCGGGGCCACCGGCACCAGGTGCCTGCGTGCTGCCCTACACGGGGATAATGTCAGAGCCACTTCTGTCCGACCTTGGGCACAACCTCTGAATGTCTTGTTCCCTTTGGTCCTAGCTGGCTTACTGCTCATTTTTATTTTCTTAAGTAAATATTGAAATTTATTTGCGTTTCCTGGAGCTCCTGGTAACAGGACGAGAATGGAACTAAACAAGCTGGCTCAGGATGGAGACGTCTGCCAGGGTTCATCCACAAAGTGAATAATCTTATCTATTAATACATTTGCAGAGGGGTTTTTCCCATGTAAAGCTTAACCGAGTCTATTTGTTAATCTCTTTCCTTTTGGCATGAAAAGGTTGATCATTCATTTATTTTTCAATCAGTGGTTTATTGAGCACTTCCTGTGTGCCAGGTAACAGGTGACAAAGGCAGACTTGGCTCCTGATTTAGGCGGAGTTAATGGTATAGTAAGGAAGCTATATTGAATAAACAATTGTAGGAAACATGAATTGTCATATAGGAGATAAATGCTACAAAGGAAAAGCAGAGGCTTCTGGGAGGGGTTGCGGCAGGGAACCAGGTGAAGTCCCCTCCTGAATCTCTGGCACAGCCTCCTCCCCAGCACCCTGATGCTGTCTCCTCTCCTCTTACTGCTGCAAACGGATAAAAATCATGGCCTCCTGGAAGATGGTGAGTCAGTGTGTTCAAGGCCCTGAACATCCCCAGGTGAGGTAATCGGAGTCCAAGTCTGGCTTACTCTCTCGCACTCCTGGGCTGGGTGCCACTTGGCCAGGCATGAGCCATTTTGCATGATGAAATTCACATTGCAGATTTCTTTGGAGTCCTGATGACTAACAAGTTCTGAAAACAACAAGACAGCTCTGGGTGCTGCATCCTTCTCCTCCTCTTCAGTGTTTAGGGAGCACCTACTAAAGGGTGGCATTCAGTGCCAAGGATGCACAGAAGTCAATAGAGACCAACAGAGGAATATGCCAGAGGCCAAGGGGTGGTACAGACTAATGGTTCCCGGAGTGTGGGGTTTTATGAGCTGCTAAAAATGAGAGCTTTATTAGCTAGGATCAGGTCTGGCTAATTAGGTGAAAGAATAAAAGAGGTTCGATATAGCGGTCCCTAAACAAGACAGAAAATAAAATTTGCTTCCACCGTGAAAGTCTGGAGTCCCACTGACTGAGGGCGAGGTAAAGCTGAGCTCTCTGCTCCATCTTCCCGTGATATTTCCAAAGGAAAGACTCACACCAGGCGTTCTCCACCCCGTGGCTGCAGCATGAGTGCTCTGTGAACTGTGTCACTCAGATCATTGTCCTGCCTGTCGCCTTCCTGGGGCTTCCCGTCACTGGTCAGATCTTCCCACAGCCCACCGGTCCTGCCTGCCTCTGCCACATGCTCCCTGGCCCTCACTCTCTGATGGGCAGTGGCTGTCCCACCCCTTCCTCGCAGCCACTCTCTGTCACGCGTCATGGCCTTGCCACAACCTCAACTGATCTTGTTTGTTTGCTCACTTATTCTTTTTAAGTGCATAATCTCCTCCAGTAAAGGAACCTTGCTTGTCACTTCTGTAGCCCCAGTGACCAGAAAGATGCCTGGAACTTATGTCATGGATGCTCCACACATGTGTGATCAATGAACTGGATAGGAAAGAAGGAAAAGCCATGTGAACGCCATCAAGATGCCGTTCAGTGTTCTGACCATTGTCGGGTTTGTTGAAGCCTTTCCCCGACTTAGGTAACTCTAGCATGGTACTGTAAGGCTGGCACGTTCACGAGCGATAAGCTGCAGGCCAAGGTGTTTACAGCAACTCTTGCAACCAACTCCCAGCCTCCACACACCACAAACTGCAGTATGGAAAAATAAATGCTCTTCCCAAGAGTGGGAGGCTTGATAGCTCCCATGCCGGAGCCTGCTTCATTGCAAACCTAGTGCCATGATTTGGGTTATGTGGTGTGTACGGCTGTTGATGAAAGCCTTTAGCATCCGTGTCTTATTGGTAAGGCTGGCGCACCCACTGGCTATGCCCCGAGTCGAATGGACGTTTAGAGGCAACGCTTAATAAACGCAGGTTTGACCAAAGATTTACCTTTACCAATGACCTTTGGTCGTTGTCTTCTTCTTCCTGGCAGCAGTCTTTGGTGATCACAGAAGACCTCCCAGGCTGTGTGGGAAAATGTCCCACTGGCTCACGGGCGCTGAGAGAAATTAGTCCCCATCATCAGAAAGAATTTCTGTTGCATATCGTACAATTTTAAAACTCTTAGGGAATACCATGAGCCTGCCTTTTAAAAATATATCTGAAACAGGCTGGGTGCGGTGGCTCACGCCTGTAATCCTAGCACTCTGGGAGGCGGAGGTGCGTGGATCGCTCAAGGTCAGGAGTTCGAGACCAGCTCTGAGCAAGAGTGAGACCCGTCTCTACTAAAAATGGAAAGAAATGATCTAGACAACTAAAAATATATATATGAAAAATTAGCCGGGCATGGTGGCGCATGCCTGTAGTCCCAGCTACTCAGGAGGCTGAGGCAGAAGGATAGCTTGAGCCCAGGAGTTTGAGGTTGCTGTGAGCTAGGCTGATGCCATAGCACTCTAGCCCAGGCAGCAAAGTGAGACTCTGTCTCAAAAAAAGAAAAAAAAATATATATATATATATAGATCTGAAACAACCCAAATGTTCACCAACATGAATGGATAAACAAAATGTGGCATAGATATGTAGTGAAATGTTATTTAGCTTTGAAAAGGAATGAAATTTAGATACAGGAGACACCATGAATGGGTTTTGAAGCCATTATGCCAAGTGAAACCAGCCAGACACAAAAGGGCAAATATTCTACTTATGTGAGAAACCTAGAATAGTCAAATTCATAGAAATAGACAGTAAGAAGGTGGTTACCAGGGGCTGAAGGGAGAGAGGGATGGGAATTAGTGTTCAATGGGTACAAGGTTTCAGGTGGGGACCATGGAAGAGTTCCGGGGGAGGAGAGTGGTGACGGTTGCTCTAAGTACCTCGTATGAGCAGAACCATACGGTATTTGTCTTTTATGACTGGCTTATTTCACTTAGCATAATGTCTTCAAGGTTTATCCATATTGTAGCAGCTGTCTGAATTTCCTTCCCTTTTTTAAGGCTGAATAATATTGCATTGTCTGTACATAGCACATTTTCTTTATCTATTCATCCACTGTTGGGCACCTGGGTTGCTTCTACCTTTTGGCTGCCATGAATAAAGCTGCTATGAACATGGGTGTACAAATCTCTCTTGATGTCCCTGCTTTTCACTTCTTTGGAGTATGTACCCAGAAGTGGAATTGCTGGCTCATATGCTAATTCTATCCTTAGTGTTTTTGTGGAACCTCCTTACTGTTTTCCACAGTGGCTGCACCGTTTTAGATTCTCACGAGCAGGATACAAGGGTTCCAGGTTTCCTACATTCTTGCCAACACGTGTTATTTTCTGGCTTTTTGATAGTAGCCATCCTAATGGGGGTGAGGTGGTTTTGATTTGTTTTTCTCTAGTGATTTAGTGACATGGAGCATCTGCTCATGAACTTAGAGGCCATTTGTATGTCCTCTTTGGAGAAATGTCTAGTCTAAGTAAAATGGTAAATTTTATGATGTATACATTTTACCATCATAAATACACCTGAATCTCTTTTAAATGTTTTTAAACTTGTCTACTGTTACTCCACTAGTTTTTAGATATTGTACTTGAGCTGTTTTTTAAATGCATGATATAAATTTGTTTACGTGAAAGAACACATTCGTCTTAAAACAATCTCAGGGAAAAAGGGGTGTGTGTGTGTTAGACTACAGGGGATCTAGGTTATAACCATGGGTGTAAAAAGAACAGGTAAAGCTGAGGTGTTAGAAACTGAAGCGGAGAAGAAGGCACTGAGCTTTATGTCTCCCTGTGCAGATTTGGGAGAAAATTGCAAATGTCCTGTTTCAAACAATTCAAAGTTCAAGGTAGACATGCACCGGATGCAAGCTTTAAGTGTAAAACTTTAGGTAAAGGTGGGTATAAAGCATTTGCCACCTATTTGTAGAAGTGAAATTCCTCCATTCATTCCAGAAACATTTCAGAGCGCATGGTGTGTCAGGAACTGAGGACAAAAAAATGAATTAAGCATAACCTCTCACGTTCCAAAAGCAGGACTCCTGTAGAATTTGTGGGGCTCAGTGCAAAAGGAAAACACGAGGCCCGTTAGAGAATTATTAAGAATTTCGGGGCAACAACAGTGGAGTATTAAACCAACCATGGGGTCCTTGTAAGTGTGGGGGTGGGGGGTGGTGGGGACTTGCAGGACTGCACAGGTCTCAGGCCCATGAAGCCAGCCCTGCTCCCGGGTCAGACAGGTGACATCAGTGCATGAATAGTCTGTTGACAGCCTTGGGAGAGGTGGGTCCTGGGCAGCAGGGCTTGCAGGCCTGTCCAAGGGCTCCTTATTGCCACATTTCTATTGCAGCTCTCTTTGATTTTATTAGTTCTCTTTTCCCTTTTAACATACGCTGAGCACATGTCTACAGCACAGTTCAATAAATGTTAGTGTCCTCCACTCAATCAGATCACAATCTCATCGTATTCAATTTTTGGGTCCCCATCTCTCCCCCACCCACCTTCTCCTCCCCAGTAGTGTGCTGGTAAATAGTAGGTGCTCAATATATAGCTAACCCTTGAACAACGCGTGTCCACTCATATGCATTTTCTTCCTCCTCCTCCTCCATCTACTCAATGCGAAGATGATGAGGACGAAGACCTTTATGGTGATCCACTTTCACTTAGTGAATAGTAAATACATTTTCTCTTCCTTATGATTTTCTTAAAAATATTTTCTTTTCTCTAGCTTACCTTATTGTAAGAATGCAGTATATAATACATATGACATACAAAATGTGTGTTAATCAACTGTTATCAGGAAGCCTTCCGGTCAACCGTAGGCTATAAGCAGTTGAGTTTTTGGGGAGTCAAAATTCATGCTTGGATTTTTGGCTGCACGGAATTGGGGAGAAAGACCCCTAACCTCTGCATTGTTCAAAGGTCAACTGTATAGTCCTTAAAAGGTTTAACATTTGCTTCTGAAGTAAAATGTAGGAGGATAAGGATGATGGAAACTCTGATTTATCACTAGGAGAAAGATGATGATAGCTATGATTAGTACCATGTACTAGGCACTGAGTTGGGTGCTTAACAGAAATGTTTTAATTTGAGTCTTATAAATAAGCTTGTAAAATAGGTAGTTTTGTCTTCACTTTAGAGATGACAAATTGAGGTTCAGCATGATTAAGGAGCTGAACTTCTTGAAGACCACACAAGTAGTCAGTGATGGAACAGGAATTCAAACCTAACTCCAAAGCCCTGGACATTTTTAGTTAAGTTGCTAGGCCGTGTGCCCCAGCTCCAACAACAGACTCCCATGCTTTCTAAAATCTGATGAAAAGAACAGAAACTGTTCTAAAAATTGAAAAGCACTATCTTGGTGCCATTTTGGAATGGCTGTTATAATTTCTAAAGATAGAAAGAATAGAAACTATTCAGGAAGATAGTATTTTAGTGTGCATAGGAAAAGTACTTGCTCCAACTCCAAATCAATTCAATTACAATTTATTGAGCAACTACTAAGTGTAAGACACTGCGCTAGATTCTGCCTGTGATACAAGATGGACAGACAAACTGTCCTCAAAGAGAAGGGTAAAACAATCTCACAAATGGACAGAACAGGAAGTGGGCGTCCACATTGACACCCAAAGAAAGAATGTTGCCTCGAAGGATCAGGGTGGTAGCCTTCCTGAAGAAGGTGGCATTTAGGGTTGGCCTAGAACCGTGGCAGGATCCTGATAAGAGAAGGGGCTGGGGTCTGTCTCCTTGTCCAGGCGTAAGGAGAGGAATGCGGTGCACGTTTGGTGAGAGCTACGTGCTACAGAGCAGGCCATGCTTAGGAAGGTAAATCAGGTCTGCTCCATGGCGGGCCCTGCACCGAGAATGAGGCACTTGCACTCCTTGCAGTCAGGACAGCCTTGACAGGTTTTAACTGGAGACAAACATGATTCAAACCGGCTCCAGGAGATTGACGCTGGCAGCCGTGGGAGGGATGGCTGGAAGTCAACAGCAGAGAGGAGGACGTGAGGTCAATCCAGGTGAGAGAGAGCGATGGCTTGAACTTGGGTGGGCTGAGGGGATGTTCTATCAACCCTTGAAAAGATATTTTCTCATTAAAATAAAAAACCCTCACCTGTGAAGTACAGATCACATATATGCAAAACACACCCTTTGTTCTATGGAGTTTTTGGAAGGGAGACAATTTCCAGATACCATCACTATTATTCAGCCCGAGGATATTTGCCTACAATTCTTGTTGGCTCCTGTGGGATCTGGCAGCTGCCTGGCCTGTCAGGAAAACAGCCCTTGCGCAACAAGGCAGAACCTACTGCGCGTTAAACCTCTGCGCTTATGTAGCTTCTTCTGGAACATTCCACCTTGCTTGGGCAACTAGACAGTTTAAAACATGTAAGTATGTTAAGAGATCATTTACAGTGGACAGGAGATCAGGTCAACCAAAACCGTGAACCTAGCCTGCTTTAGGAATCTTTGACTCTTCAGGTAGCAAAACAAGTCCACGAGGGCCCCACTAAGCAAGGACTAGCTTCCTAAGACCTAAGGTCTCGTGAGAAGGTGCCTTATAGGCAGAGCCCTTTTCTTGGCAGCCACAGCACTTCTGATAACTGGAAGTATGTGGTTCATTATGGGAGACACCACCGTGATGGTGCACAGGGGTTTGGGAGCCAGGGATGAGAAAAAGCAGAGAAAAATATGGCCCATGGGTGCAGCCAACAGTAATTAAATTGATGTTTGTGAATTGCTAGCAGATTGGAAAACACCACACGCCAAGCAGGAAGGCATGTTGGAGGCCGGGATGCTGTAATTTTCATCTTGCCTAATCTGCTAACGTATTCTGGAGCTATGGAGACCACACAGCAACGTCTGCAGTGAAGGAAAGCAGAGTGGGCCATCTATTATGTCCAAGAGCAGAAAATGCAGTAAATTCAGGAAAAGAAATATTTCAAAATGTCAGCCTATACTCAAGGCTGCATGATGCTTTCAGGAGAAAAGACACGGAGAAACAGCCATGGGGTGCTGGCTGGTGGAGACTGGCAGAGCTGATCTGGATCAATAGGTGCTGATGTGTCCCAGCTTTTCAGCCAAGAGTGACAACATTAGTCAGGTCCTTGGTGCAAAAAAGGAGATGAGGGGCAGCTGAAGGATGTAGCCGGTGTGTCGGCTTCAGAAGTCCAGGTTGCGTGTCCACCAGAGCTGCCTGCAGGCTGCTTCCAGAGTCAGGGGATCCTTTCTCCTTGTCCTTAGCAGTCTGTTAGGGGGGAAGCTTATTTGCTCCAGTCCTCACAATCCTGCAGAAGAGGGATCCTTCCTTGTCCCCCAGGAAGATTCCGGGAGGAGCGGTTCCAGGCCCTCTTTCCAATCTTCCTTGGGAAAATGGGGAGAGGACATGAAGCCCCTGGCTCAGCACTTTCTACCTGCCCACAGCGGGTACCCATTCTCCTCCCCTCCACTCAGCCTGGAGTGTGACCAGGGTGTGGGTTCAATTCAGGGGGACCAAGAAGACGCTTCTCTTGGCCTTGGATCCAAGCCAAGTCTTCAGCCTTCTTGGCAAGACCAACTTCACATGATCTTTGATCCTCCTGTGTGTTTTTTTCCATTGGTTCAAAATCCAGAGGGGAGGAGAAATAGGATTCATTAATGGCTTCAAGTCCCCAGTGCTATGGAGAAATCCATGCAGTGACATGCCAGAGTGTGAGTGGCAGTAACACTTTCCTTGTTTTCCTAGCGTTGAGTTGCTATTACGGAACACGATCATAATTTATCAGTGAGAGCATACCTGCTGTTGACAAAACAAAAATCTACAGTATAGCAGGTTGGGAAGGCTCACAGGGTATGAATAATTGGAATAGCAAAGCCCTGACTTTCCTTATACCACTGGGCTACCCATAACAGGGGCACTAATGGTCTGAGAAGGCATTTCCCCTTTCCTGGAGGTAACATGGAGCATCTGTACAATTTTATTTTCATCTGATTGATTGGGCTGGCCCAGGGGTATGTCTAGGTCACCCTCCTGTGCAGAGATGTCTGGCAGAGTCAGAGCCCTTGGCTCATATTCGTGATGCGTAAAATCACCGGATGCCAAGAGCTCACTCGGGAAGCCAGAGGGCACCTGTGCAGGTCGCATCTTCAGTCTGGGGGCAAAATCACTAATTCCTTCTATCTCTTCCCTTATAAAGGTTTCTGGTCTTTTCCTTCTATGATGTGACGTTTTAGGATAGGGATAGGTGCTGAAATTAAGAGAAGACCGAAAAATGTTGCAATAGCATAGTCTACATAAATCATAGCCTAAAAGAAAACAAAAGCTAAAAAGCCTTTCCATTTGGGATTGCCTGCTTTCTGTGTGGCCTACTGACGTCGAGGGGATAAAAAAAATCTACCAAGGGACAGAGGGGAGCTGGGTATGGCTTTATGGTGATTAAATGATACCCAACAACTGGGCCCCTTAGGCTCTGAGGGGACCCCTGAAACTCGTTACTTAGTAGACAGGAAAGGACACTGGCTTTGGGGCTGAGCAGATCTGAATTCAAATTCCTGTTCTGTCACTAACTCAGTGAGTTACTAAAACTTTTTGAACCTCAGTTTTCTTACCTGTAAATGGGGATAATAATATGTATACGTCTATCAGTTTATGGTCCGAATTAAATGAATAACATACCTAAATCCTTAGCACAGTGTCTAGCACACAGTTAGCATTCAGTAATTAATTGACTTTTATTATCTCCATAAAGATATTCTATCTTTTTTCTTTGCTAATACTTATAACCCACAATTTTAGGTGCTTATTATATGCCAAGCACTGTGCTAAGCAAAAGTGACTCCATAATTTCTATATGTCATATTTTAAGGTGATGGGTAGAGAATTTGCCTTATTGCTACATTTGCCTATATATCAACAAAATTTTGAAAAATATTTTCATTTTGAGGTACTTTGTGGAGAAAGATGCTGCAGATCATTAAGGGACCTAAAACTCTTGGCAAATATCATCTCAATCTCATGACAACTTGAAAGGGGAAAGTTATAATTGTATTAGTTAGAATAACACTAGTTGTTTTAATGTGCCTCCAAATGTTGGTGTTTTAACATACCAAAACATTTATTTCTCACTCACTTCAGTCTATTCTGAGCCACCCTGGGTGGGCAGGCTTCTCTGTAAGGTCGGAACTCAGGCTTTTCCTATCTCATGCCTCTGTCCTCTTCTCGGTCCTCTGAATCCTCTCCTTTTAGCTGTAGGTTGGGGAAAAACCTACCTTACCTTCCTAACCATCTTACATCAGAGACAATCACTTCTGCTCACACTCCATTGGTGAGAGTAAGTCCCACGGGCTGCAGGGGGGCCTGCCTGGGAGGCGTAGGCGCTGGCTGCACGGCCACGTGCCCACGCTGTGGACGAGCGGTCAGCCACAAGAGCTGGAGAAAGTGAGGCTCAGGGAGCTTAACTAATAGTCCAAGGCCAGAACCAACAGGGGTTGTCTGTGAACCTTGCATTCCTAATGATTATCCAAACCACCTCTGCCGGTGGTCACTGATTAAAGGGGAAAAAGAATGTGGAATAGGAGAGAAGGTCTCCCCGTCTCGTCTCTCTCCTCAGTGTGTGGACACTGTCAGGACAGAGCTATTGGATTCTATTCATTCTCATTTCTGCCAGGTTCCAGCTGAATTCCCGGGGTGCAGGGAAGCAGAACCACAGAGTCCTATAGCGTATGGTAGACGTATCTCATCCATGCACCTTTTCAGGGCAAGCCCGTTTCATTGGACTCTGCCAGACAGGTGAGTTGGTTCTATTTTTAAGTGTCTCTAGAGAAGTAGTCAGAAGCTTCCATAAGTCTCTAGCGTTTCAGTGTTCTGTTGCTGGGGGTGCACCACCCAGACCCCCTTTATTGGGCCAATGCATCCTCGCACAGCTGCTGCGGGTGTTGGCGGCTGCCGGATCTCAGCCACACCCTTTCTGGGGAATTGTCCTCTGCCAGTGGGAACCTCCTCACCCAGAGATGCTTGGGAGACTAGGTTCCCCTCACCCTCTCAGGGGTGGTCTGCACCAGGGACTGATTGACACAGGGCTTTACAGGCCTGGCCCCCTTGCCTTGAGGTGGGACAATTCCTTGGTGCTGCGGAGCTCCCCGTGGGATCAGGCCGAGGTTAGACCTTAGCTGAAGCCACATGTTTCTCTGTCTTCTTCCTCTCTAACCTGCTTCCAACTCCTTGACATCCTTCTCCTGAGACCTCTTGCACAAGACCGCTAACCTCGCAGGCTCTGCTCCGAGGGAGCGGCCCTGAGACATACCCAGCTAGGAAATTCTTATTCTTGTAGTCACGGCCCTCCATCCTTGGAGGGTATAGGAAACAGCTGCTCACTCTTTGCAACTACCTCAAAATCTGAAGACTTTGAAAGTGCCTGTTCCATGAGCCACTGTTTATGGGTTAATTTTTAACGTCAACGCCAGCATGTGGGAGTGTAGGTTTGAACTCATTTAGCAGGAATGGGATAATGAAAGGATTATCTCTCAGTGCATCACTACTACCACTAACCATAACAAAGATGAGTGGTTTCGCCATCTCAAAGTACTCACCCATTTGTATGTCATTTAGCTATCGTAACTCTGTGGGAGGAGGTTCTTTTTTTTTTTTTTTTAATGAGGAAATTTGAGTAAATACAGCTTAAGTGGATTTCTTAAGTTAGTGGAGTAGGCCAAAGGCATCACTAGCACAGCAAAGACTAGAAAGAGTGTTTCTGACCTCCAGGCCTTCGCTCGTTTTATGACCTTCTTCCTTGCCCTGACCTATAACTTTCTCGTATGGATCATTTTTATGATGTCCTATCAGTGAAGAACTGTATTTGGCTGACAGTGAGAGAGACCCCAGATGGTGGTTTGAGCACCCAAGGCTTTATTCCTTCACAACAACAGGGGTCTGGGAGGGAAGCAGCCTGGGCTTGGCAGGCAGCTTCATGGTCATCAGAGATTCAGATCACTTCAGACTTTTTGTCCCACATTCTGGACTATGACCCTCATTTTCTCGGCCCAGGATGGCTGCTGGAGCCCTAGCCATCACAGGTGCATCCCAGACAGTGGGATGGAGGAAGGGGAGAAGAGAGGCCTGCTTCTTCCTTGTAAGGGGACTTCCCGGAAGTCTTGCTCAACACTTCCGTTCATGTCTCACTGGCCAGGCAAATGTCACACCTAGAGCCTAATGAAGTTTAAACCTCAGAGGCATTCACTCACTAGGGTTCCTTCCAAATGTTTATGCCTAATTTTGCATTCTTAATTTTATGTTATTTTCAGGAAGAATTTCTTGAGCTGTTACTGTGTACAAGGCACTCTCCTAGGCACAGCAAGATGGCTAAAAGCAGGGAACTCGATGAGATTTATAGTTTTGTTTCAGAGACATTAAACCATAGAATAATAGTTTTGCCAAAGGTTTGAAGGTGGTCGTCAAATATAGTCATGTACCACATGATGTTTTGGTCAATGACAGACTATGTATATGACAGTGGTCACATAAGATTAGACTGTAATATTGTATTTTTTTTTTTTTTTGAGACACAGTCTCTTTCTGTCACCTGGGCTAGAGTGCAGTGGCATCATCACAGCTCACTGCAACCTCAAACTGCTTGACTCAAGTGATCCTCCTGCCTCAGCCTCCTGAGTAGCTGGGACTACAGGTGTGTGCCACAACGCCTGGCTAATTTTTCTATTTTTTGTAGAGATGGGGTCTTGCTCTTGTTCAGGCTGGTCTTGAACACCAAGCTTCAAGCAATCCCCCTGCCTTGGCCTCCCAGAGTGCTAAGATTGCAGGTGTGAGCTACCATGCCTGGCCATAATACTGTATATTTACTTTACCTTTTCTATGTTTAGAGACCTAAATACCATTGGTTTGCAATTGCCTACAGTATTTGGTACAGTAATATGCTGTACAGATTTGTAGCCTAGAAGCATTAGGCTATATGCCCTATAGCCTAGGCTATATTATCTAGGTTTATGTGAGTATACTCTTTGATGTTCACACAATGACAGAATCACCTAATGATGCATCCCCATCGTTAAGTGACACATGACTGTAGTTATTTCTTATGTCAGTCCTGGAAAAATCTAGAGGCAAGTTTTTAAATACCATATTTTGTTGGATTTAAGACACTATTGATAATAGATATACCATTATTTTATGTATCATTAAGGGAAAATACTTCCAAATAGATTATGACTCTCCATTGACTATAAAATATATTCTAATTTTAAAATGTTAAAATTTAAAAAAAGGTATGTCATAATGTTAGTGACACATGGTTAACCATTCAGTGAATACATTTCTGCAGGGAGATAAAGTGACATAATATAGAATGTAAGCTCTCTGGTGACATAAGAATACAGATATAGAATTTAAAAATGTTCATTTGAGAAGTTGGCCAACTGTAAAGAGATATTTATTACCACAGGAAAAAAAACCCCATAGAATCCCATTCATAGTTCTGTGGTGAAACTGTCTCAAGTAGCTTTCTGGAGGTCTGAGTTGGCATGATCCACTAGCTATAATTCCTCAGTCCAGGGCATACAGATAAGGTCCCTGTTAGACATAGGATGGTGTGGGGCTCTGAAACATTGTCCTGGGTGATATTCTGATTGTCCCCTAATTTGTATAAGACCTTAGGTTACTTAACCTATTTCTCTAAAAAAAAAATGTCTGTTGCATCTCACAAGACTTTGAGAAAATCAAATAAATTAGACACTTTTTAAAAAGCATGCCATAGGAGAGAGGGAAGGAAAAGCAAACTGCTCATATACAAAATGACACAACAAAAACAACAGCATTTAATGTCAGTGAGTGATTTCTCTATGCCACACACGCTTTAAAGGTGATGACAGGCACTATTAGTAGCCACAAATAGCTACACTTTACCTCCTTCCTGGCTGGCAGAGCCTGCTTCCCGAGGAAAGGAGCTGAAAATCTTGGATATTTATTGTCCCAGCTTTCTGTTCAGCTAGGGTAGCAGCTCTCAAAGTGTAAAGATACCTGGGTGTCCCTGAGACCTTTTCAGAAGTCTGCAAGGTCAAAACTATTTTCAAAATTTTAGGCCAGGTACGGTGGCTCATGCCTGTAATCCTAGCACTCTGGGAGGCCGAGGCGGGTGGATCGCTCAAGGTAAGGAGTTCGAAACCAGCCTGAGCAAGAGTGAGACCCCGTCTCTACTAAAAATAGAAAGAAATTAATTGGCTAACTAAAAATATATAGAAAAAATTAGCCGGGCATGGTGGCGCATGCCTGTAGTTGTTTCCCAGCCACTTGGGAGACTGAGGCAGAAGGATTGCTTGAGCCCAGGAGTTTGAGGTTGCTGTGAGCTAGGCTGATGCCATGCACTGTAGCCCGGGGAACAGAGGGAGACTCTGTCTCAAAAAAAAAAAAAAATTTTTACATGTGAGTATAGAGACCTAACAAAATATGCATATATAATTATTTCAAGATATCATTTGCCTTTTTCACCATGTAGTCATTTGTGCTGATCTTGCAAGAGCAATGGTGGGAAAAACTATACTGGTTGCTTAACATAAATCATGGCACCAAACTGTGGTCCTGTATTCTTCACCACCACGAGTTATAAAAAGGGTTTTTACTGAGAATGTCCTTGAAGCAGTAAATGTTATTAATTTTCTACATTTCAACCCTTAATTTGAGAAGTTACACAGTGATGGTTTGATGGTGGTCCAGAGGAAAAGCACTTGTGCAGTTGTTTGAGTTACTTGCTAAATTAGCCGTTTTTTGTTTTTTTTCATGGAACACAATTTTTACTTGAAATAACAACGGACACACAAATTATAGTTATTCAGGTTTGGGTATTTGGTAGAAATGTTCTCAAAAACTAAAGTGAGTTAGTCATATCAAGGAAGATAATATTTGATGTCAATAATAAAATTCAAGTTTTCAAAAGAAATTAGAATGAGATTGGTGGTGATATTTATGAATGTGATATTTCTATATTGTATATTGAAATGTGTCATCATCTGGAAGATCTGCATAACTCAGTGGGCTAATATTTTCCAAATTACCAGTACATCATGTTACAACATTTGAAATACAAGATTTCAATGTAAACAAGTATGAAAAATTCATTGTTTTTTTTCAGATTTCACATTGCAACTAACCTTTAAGAAACTACTATGTGTCAAGTGTTGGGGCAGTATCGAAGCAGAATATTCACAATTATCTAAAAAGGCTGTTAACATACTCCCCCTTTTCCAACCTCTTATCTATCTGACCTAGATTTTCTATATATACTTTAGCCAAAAGATCATACCAAACAGACTGAGTATAGAGGTATGTGTAACAGTACAGCTTTCTTCTATTCTTTCTCTTAAGCAAGACACTAAAGAGATTTGCAAAAACATAAAACAGTGCTACTCTTATCACTAAACTTTTTTTGGAAATTATAGCTGTTTTTCATAAAAATATTTATTTTTACATGTAATGGGTTTATTATTGTTATTTTTAAATGAGTAACTATTTTAGAGAGGTCTCAGTTTTAACTTCTAATATGGTAACGGTTAATAGATACAATACTCAAAAACAAAAGTTCTTTCGGTGCTTAATATTTTTTTAATAGTGTAAAAGGGTCCTGAGGCCAAAAATGTTTGAGAGCTCTGAGCTAGGACATTGTTATGTGACCGAGTCATGACCAATGGCACCTGAGAAGTCTGCATGGCATAGAGGTGGGGGTTTCTGAGAAAGGTTTCTCTCCTTTGGAAAACAAAGTTCCTATTCATGGATGTGACTGCGTGAAGATATGATTCTCATAGCTGGGATCTTGTAGCCATCTTGCCACCCTGAGAAGACAAGCTGGAGCGTGAGAGCCAAACAGCTGGTAACTCAGGAGTTGACACAGAAGCCCAAGAGCTGACCATGGCACTGTACTGTTGCTCCCTGTAAGGATGGCAGTAAAGACCTAAAGAACCTGGTGGGTAACAAGGTTTGCACACATCATCTCTTAAAAGCCAGCTCTGTAATGACCTATAGAAATGGTGATAGAGCACACAGGAGCCATGAGGTCCTCATCAGCCCCAGCGGATTGGTCTACAATTTTAGGAAAATTTGGAGAAAAGGTTCAAATTGTAAGAAAGAACCAGAGAAACAGAACCAATTATATGTATCTCTGTGTGTATGCGTGTGTGTGTGTTTGTAATTGGAGAGAACGAGAGAGCAAGAGGGAAAGAGAGAGAAATTCATTATAGAAATTAGCTCATGTGGTTATGGAGCCAAGAAGTTCCATGATCTGTCATCTGCAAGCTGAAGAACAGGAAAGTTGGTATAATTCAGTCCAAGGCTGAAGGCCTGAGGATGGGGCTGGAGGAGGCACTGGTGTCTGAAGCCCCCCAAACCAGGAGCACTGATGTCTGAGGGCAGAAGAAGATGAGTCTCTACCTTTTGTTCTATTCAGGCCCTCAGTGGATTGGCTGAGGCCCTCCTATATTGGGGAGGGCCATCTGCTTTACTCAGTCCACCCATTCAAATGCTGATCTTTCCTGTAACACCCTCACAGACACACCAGAATAATGTTTCACCAGCTATCTGGGCACCCCTTAGCCCAGTCAAGTTGACACATACAATTATCCATCCCAGAGGTCATACTGGATAGGGCGTACCCTAAATCCAATGACTGGTGTCTTTATGAGAGAGAGGTAGTGAGATACAAAGACAGAGACATGGAGACACAGGAAGAAGGATATGTGGAGATAGAGGCAGAGCTTGGAGTGATGTAGCCACATGTCAAGGATTGCTGGGAGCTGCCAGAAGCTAGGAAAGGCAAGGGAGGATTCTCCCCGAGAGGCTTAGAGGGAGCCTGGCCTTGCCGACACCTTGATTTCAGAATTCTAGCCCTTAGTCTATGGCCATACCACCCTGAACTCGCCCGATCTTGTCTGATCTCAGAAGCTAAGCAGGGTCGGGCCTGGTTAGTACTTGGATGGGAGAATTCTAGCTCTTAGAACTGTGAGAGAATAAATTTCTGTTTTTCTCAGCTACCTGGTTTGTAGACTTGGTTACGGTAGCCCTAAGAAATGAATGCAGAGTTCAAAAGAGAATCTTAATGATAATTAAGGTTAGGAAAATAAGCTCCCTGAGAATCTAAAGCCTAAAACGAGAGAAAAAAACACTTCTTGTTCTTGAGTCCAAGCCTAAAGTTTTTTTCATAAAGGAAAGTAAGCATCTCTTTTCTATGCCTACCCTGGGAAGGAGAAGAGACTGCCTAGAAAGCTTTCCACTGGGAGTCTAGTTCTGGTTGCTGTTGGCTATTGGGCTTCGAGCAAGCATCTTCACAATCTAGTCTTTTAGATTTCTCAGCCATTGTATGGGTGGTTGGACCAGATGAGCTAGATGTCATCTACCTCTAAAATTATATTATTTTTATTGGTTTATTTATGGTGAGAGGAAAATTTTCTGGATAGGAGAGAGAGGTTTTGGTGTTTGAATGGATTGCCAAATAATATGAATTTTCTTCTTTAGAACTATTTGTGAACAGATCAGTCTGATAGCTGTAGATTAGACAGCCAGTTACATGTAGTTTTCCTTTAAAACAGAAGTTATAAATTCAAATGCCTTTGGGAACCAGATGGTGACATAAACAAGTAGAGCAGACTGGGTGTAAGACAATAGGGAGTGGTGGGGACTGTGGCAAACTAGAGTATTCCTTTAAAAGGAGGCAATCATTGCTCAGCTCTGGCTAGTTGTTGCCAAACAGGAACGTGGGCCTATGGTGCCAAATCCTCATATTTTTCAAGGGAAGTAAGAATTATAATGTGAAGTCCCCCAAATTTTAAACATCTCAGCAACCAAATTAAAATTTACAAGCAACACCACTAGAGAAACAAAACACTTCTATTGACTCAATGTGTCTCTCAAGTTACCAGTTTGTAATCTTTGCATCGAATCCTGGATTCAATGATTGCTAACACTAGTAAACAGCTTAGTGAAATGCCCAAGCATTTCAACATCCCTTGTTTGCTCATTTATATGGGAAAAAGTAGTTTTCCCCTAAGAACCCATGATATTATTCCCATCTTGTGGTTAACGAATCCAAAGGGAAACACGTTTTTATTACTCAAAGGAGCTGCAAGAAGAACTTAGATTTAGAACTTAGATTTCCTGATTTTTTTTTACCCATTTTCCTTCTGTCGGCTCCTTTTGCCATTCATGCTGATGAGAGGGGACAAGGCGAGAGCCATTTGCATTGACGTGTCTACATGCACATGGTTCCGGGTACTGGAAGCAGACCAAAGTTGTAAATATTATCGTAAGAGAAATGGTAGGCTCTGTCTGAGTCTTGTTATGTAGCAGGAAAGGAAAATGGGAAATTTGGTGTTGGTTCAAGTTATCTGGTAATTATAGAATGTGGTTGAAATTGTAAGGCCCAAAATATCATAGAAATAGAAAAAGCAATATGAAATAGTAATTGGAAAACTACCAGAAGAAAAACGAAAGGGAAAATAGCAGAAAGAGATTCCAGGGGCAGTTGTGCATGGTTATTATCGCTCACGGGTGAGGATACCCATCCTTCCATCGGCTTCCCTAATACCTGCTGTTTGAGCACTAGTCTATGCCAGGCAGTAAATGAGCAACAAAGAAACAATAGTGAGCAAACAGACATGGTTCCTTTTCTCCCAGAGCTTCCCATGGGGGGGTGGAAGGGGGCAGGACAGACAAGGGAATTAGCTGTAGGTACGGACTTAACATCCAAGTCCATGAGATGAACTAGTCCCCTCACCTGCCAAGCATTTGACCAGGTGCTATCTTGGTCACCTTGTCACAGTTTGTTTCTCAGTGGAAACACTAGCAGTGTGTATCTAAATCCCCTGCTTAGAAATGTAAACCCGAATCTGAAGACAACGTGGGCCTCAGAATGGCATCTTAAAAATTAGCATTAGCGTAAGTAGAAAAGAAGACCGGCGTTCTCATCTTGTCTCTGCCCCTTCATAGCTGTCTCAGCTTCCGTAGGCCATTTGCCTCTCTGAACCTCAGCTCCTTTTCTTTAATTAAGAGTCTCAGCCTATCTTTCAGGACTGTCATGTGTGTGGCAGTGCACTGTGACCTAGGTATTCCTCTAAAATGATAGCTTTGACTATTTCAGTGCTTCTAAAATATATTAAAAGTGTATTTTGTACACAAAGAATGAACCCTAATGTAAACTATGGAGTATAGTTAATAATAATATATCAATATTGGTTCATCAATTGTAATAAACGTACTTTTCGACGTGCAACATGTAAATAACAGAGGGAATTTCGTGTGTATGTGTGGAGGGGTAGGACTCTGTATTTTCTGCTTAGTTTTTCTGTAAACCTAAAATTACTTTAAAAAATAAAGTCTATTAATTTTAAAAAGATCAAAAAGTTTCTCTAGTGTTACCAAAATTTATAATCTGCACAGAAATATATTTGTTTAAATAAATTGAACTTGTTCACCATGTCAATCTGCTAATAACAGCTTTTATGCGGCTAGAAAAGACGTGAGCTTTGGCCCAGCCCTCTCTGAACAATCATAAATTACCTGTCAGTTGGGTAATGGTTTGAATGAGCGTGGTTTCCGATACGTGGCAACAGAACCTACTACCTTTCCTGATCTGACATGGAAATATACCGGGTGTCAATTTCCTCACAATATCAGAACTTCATTACGACTTCACCTGGCCTAGTTAGGATGGTCAATATTTGAGAGCCTGTTTTTCTCCTGTCTGGAGTCATGTTCCTATCTTTAAAATGTACACATCATTTAAAACTAAGTACACTTTTTATTTTGAACTCACTTTGAGAGCAGAGAAGCCTTGCTTTTCTAACATAGGGTAAGGGCAGTGAGAAGGGAAAGGTTGTTCTTAGTGTTCCCTTCAGGATATAAGCTTGATTGCAATGTTTTTGGTTTTTTTCGTTGTGATATTTTTATAGTGTTTTTCCAATGCTTTCAGCTGCTGAGATGAGTTAATAAAAAAGAGATTACTGTGTAATGCCAAGTCTCAGTTGCCTGGAATTAACTTCCTCCTGAACCCGGGAGTAGGCAAAGTAAAGATTTAACTGTACTGCTTTAGAGTAGGGGTCAAAATAAAGTTTGGTGTTGCCAGAAGAAGTAGGAATGTAAAATCTGTGACTCCCTGGGAAATTCCCAGAAAAGGCCCCCCTTTAACTTGGTAAATTACGTAGTGCCCACAGAGAGAGCAAGAGCGCATGCGCAACAAAATGAGCTCGCTTTCTCTCCGCCCATACGGTGTTTTCAATGCTGCCTTACTGATGTCACTTCCCTTCCCTACGCGTCCTCTCACACCGCGTATACCAGGGCTGCTTATTCAGAGCAAAGGTAATTGAAAGCTATCTCCTGACGTCTTTATTTGAAAAGAATATTTTGGTCTAGCAAACTTATTGGATGACAAGATCAGGGACTCGAGAGGGCTGCTCCATCACCTGGAAGCCACCCAAGCCCTCCTCTGGGAACTCGTCAGACTCTCCCTCTCTCTCGTACAGTTGATTCTCACTATTTGCAGTAGTTGTGTTCTATGAAGCCGCTGTAAACACTGAATTAGCGAATATGGAAACATTACTTCTAGGGGTAATACAGGGTTCGGTGCCTGTGAGCCTCTGGTTACAACATTTTCATCAACCAATCAATATAGACCCTTGTTTTACATGTATTTCTGTTTAAAAACACCTTATTGAATATATACTGTTGATTCATTAAGCATTGAACTCACAACCAATGGAACTAACTTATGCCTGACCAAAGCTGACTGTCTAACACAAGTGTTTTCTCTGTAAGGCACAACACAGCCTTCCGGAGCTTAGGAACACACTAGACAGCACTTCAGCCCTTTGCTTGGGAGCAATTTTGAGCACTGAAATCACCAACAAAAAGCACAAAAATTTGAAAAATGTAGCACTAATATGTGCTACAAAAAGGACACTTTCAACAGCTCTTCATTGTCCTCAAGCTGAAATCCAAACTCCTTCTCATGATTCTTAATCTCTGTGGTCTGTGACCTGAATGGAAGACACTGCCATCTCCCCCCAATCTCTCACCTCCCCTCTTTCTCACCTCCCCTCTCTCAACCTCCCCTCTGGGGGCTTGGCCCACACTTCATGCTCATCTTGGCTCTTTGTAATTTCCTGAAAACACTGCTTGTTCTCGCCCTCAATCCTTCGGAAGAACTGGTTCCCTGTAACACTCTTCACATCCCTGTCATTCATCTGGGAAACTACTTAGGCAGCGTAGATGTCACTTTCTCCAGGAAGTCTTCCCTGATGCCCCCTCTCCCAGATTTGGGCCTTTCCCATGTATGTCGTTACCGTGCCCTGCCTACCCTTGCCGCAGCATGCATCTCACTGTCTTGTGCTAGAAATTCACTGCCTCTCTTTCCACCAGTACACTGGACACTCCTTGAGGAATAGGGGAAAGACCTTGTTTATCTTTAGGTTCCCAGTTCCAAGAACAGTGCCTGGTACATAATAGGCATTCAGTAAATATTGGCTGAGTGAATAAGTGACTGCATCTGGCTCCCATTTTGGACTACTTTCTCTTGCACCTCCTTAAAAGAAACTAGATGAAATGATAGAAGGATATTGACAATTACTGTCTTTTACGTTAGGTCTTCTAAGTACGTGGCTGCTTTCACCTAGCCTCATGTCTTTTCCCAAAATAAAAATAATCCAATAGGAATGTTAATAGCTAATTTACCAAGCACTTGACTATGTGGCAGGCACTGTACTGTGCCCTTTGCGTGTATAGATCAATTAATGCTCATGACAACCCTACAGGCAGGTGTTATCCTTGTCCCCATTTTATATGTGAGGAAGCTGTAGAACAGAATATTTTCCCAAAGGCTCAAGTATCATATGTGGTAGAGTGTCTATTAATATTCACAATTCAACCAAAACTAAATAGAAAACAATGTGTTATTCTTGGGAGGGCTTAGGAACCTGAAATTGTCTCAGGTCAATCTCAGACACTGACCTGCTGGCTATATTTGGAATGTGAATGAAATGCCAGGGAATCTGTATTTCTGGGCCCTTAAGGTATCACAATGATTTCCCTTCCTTTTCTCTTTCTCCGTGTGAATTTTTACAATGAGGTGCTGAGTTCCTGGGAAGTGGACCCAGTAGTTCTGGGAATGTGATGGGGTGTTCAGAACTGGCAGGGGCAAACATCCCCCAAAGGCCAGTTGGCTGAGAAATCCTGCTACCACTTTTCTCTTGCTAATTTACTTTCCATTCACCTCAATCCCTTGTCCCGTAGAAATGTCTTTGGACACAGCTGGAAGTCTTTTTCTTCTTACATTTTAGTATATCTTTCCACTTCGGCCCTACCTGTTGTGACCCAGAGTTGCCATGAGGGGAACCTAGGATTCCAGGAGACCACTATCGATGATCACAATAGGAGGCACCATTTATTGAGCACTTACTCTGTGCCAGCCACAATAATTGCTTGTAATTATTGCATTTAGTCTTCACAACTAACCCACTGAAGTAGATCTGAGTATCCCATTTCAGAAGTGAGGAAACCAAGCTTCAGACAAGTGAAGAGAACTGCACAACATCTGTATTAGCTCCCATGGCTGCTGTAACAAATTACCACAAATGTAGTGACTCAAAACAATTAAATTTGTTCTTACAGATCTTGAGGTCAGAAGTCCAAAATCAGACTTAATGGACTAACATCAAGGTGTTCACAGGACTGTTTTTTCTGGAGGATCTAGAGGAGGATCCGTTTCCTCTGCCTTTTTCAGTTTCTAGAGGCTGCTGTATTTCTTGGATCCCTTCCTCACACCATTCCAGCCTCTGCTTCTATCATCACATCCCCTTCTCAAAGGCCGACTCCCCTGCCTCCATTACAAGGAGGCTTGTGATTACACTGGGGCCACCCAGATAATCTTGCATAATTGCCCCACCTGAATATCCTGAACTTAATCAGATCTGCAAAATTCCTTTTTCATGCAAGGTAATATATTTATGGATTCCAAGAATTAAGATATGAAGCTCTTTGGGGGACTATTATTCAGCCTGCTGTATCACAAAGCATGATGGTAACACTCCACTATGAAGCTGACATCCTTCAAAAGTGATTTTTTCTTTAGTGAAGCCCTCTAACCTCTCCATTAAGTACGAGTTCCAAGTTTGGGAGGGACCACCTGTCTCTGCCTCCATCAATTCTGCAGGTAGAGCAGGAATTCTGAATGCTGGCTATATCTTAGAATCACCCGGAGAACTTTTAAAACCTACCTAAGCCAGGATCTACTTCCAATCAGTTAAACTGACTATCTCTGGAGGAAGTGGGTCTTGAACATATGGCAGGTTAGATCATTTCTCCAGGTGGTTCTCATATGCAGCTTGCTGTAGGACATGCCATGCTAGAGAGAACTGCTGGCAATCCAGGAAGGAAAGATTAACTGTCAAGATGAATGGCAAGGAAATGAACTGGGAACGCCCGGTTAAGCATCCTTGCTCATGCTGTTTCCTAGTTGTACGACCTTGGGCAAGTTACTTGATTTCTCTGGTCTGATTTTTTCAGATAGTACTAGCTCCCAGGGTTGTGCAATGACAGATGGTGAATGAAAAGCCCTTAGCTGAGTGCCGACAGGTCCCAACAGAGGGCAGTGCAGCCTTCTCTGCAACCTGCCCCCACCCTGCCTTCTGAACAGGGGTCGTGGAGCCTCTCCTAATAACAGAATTCCCTGGGCTCTAATTTCCTAGCTCACACAAGACTGAATTTGTCTATTTCTTGGTTATGTCTGACTTTCACTTCCTTCTTTCTCTGTGTTTTTTCCCACATCTCCAATCTGGGGGTCTTTTTGCACCTTTTCATTGTGAGCATGAGCAGGGTGCAGCTGGAAAGGCTTCTGATCTTCGGTCTGCTTTTGGAAGGTCAGGATGTTACTGGGGTTTCTTGGTTGGTGCCAACCAATCAAGCTGTAAACTACAAAGAGTGATTTTCCTGCCTTAGAAAGAAATCGCTGATGGTATGTGGTTGGGGGTGGAGAGCTGAGCATTTTCCTTTGGGCTGAGGATACAATGAGAAGTCTAAAACATGGATGTGGTGGAGAAATGTTTTTAATGGCAAGAGTTCCCAGGGATGGAAGGAAATGGAAGGAACTGGCCAAGCCACTTCCGATTACTGATTTGCTAATGTCAGATAGTGCTTGGTGCTTCTCTCCCTCTCCTTTGCTTCTTCTAGTTCTTGAAGGTATTAGAAAGGGCGAAAGAGATGGAGATGATTCAGCAATTGGAAGCGAGGCGTTTGGCCCCGCCGGCTCTGCCACTGACTGTAGCGCCAGGTTAATAGCGTTAATGTTAATGGAAAGCACTCTTCCCGTTCCCGATGGAATGAGGGCACAGAGCTCTGGCAAGGCCATTTTCCATTAGGGACTGCCAAGGCTGATGTCACCGGGGACTTTCACTTTGCTCTCTCCTTCTCATTTTTCTTAGCTGCAGAATGATGGAATAACTCTACTGCTTGGTTTTGCCAAAGCTTGTTTCTCATTCATTCAGGTGGTATCTCCCTTTCACAAAGTCTCTTGTATACCCCAATTCAGGTTTTAACAATTATTTCCATGTCCCAGCTTGTGCCAACGAGTCAGCAGGCATTGAGCAGGCGCCCACTTTGGCTCAGTGTCATGCGAGTTAGTGAGGTAGAATAAGGAAGGACACCCAGGCATGGTGCCTGATGCATAGTTGAGTTGGGAGTGCAGAGTCACACGCACAGAATAATAGGAGGAAGATGATTGCTAGGAGCTCGCGGAGTGGCAGCAGGTCAATGAGGACTAGGGTGGTCTGGGCAGCAGCATGGGGAAGTGACCCATGAGGAGCATGGGTAGGGCTAGGTAGGAACAGAAAGGGCATTCCAGAAGGGGAGACAAGCTTGGGCAGGGGCAGGGAGAGTGAGTCCAGAGAAATGATGAAAACAAGAATAATAATAGCAAAAATAATCATGCAAACCCCCTGTCCACTGGGGTACCCTGACCCTCAGACATACACACTCTACACCTTCCTCAAGGTGTCTGTGTCTCCTAGGTGAGTGGGTGCTGCTTTCCTAAAGTTACCCAGGGCTCCGGGCTCAGGCTGTTGCATGCAGCATCCTGTTCCTGCTCATTTCTGGGGCCAGTGAAATGCCCAGAGATCGGGGCAGCTGAGTGGTGCTTCTTTGGACCCATAGCATATGGCCATCTGTGTGTATATTATCCTTGGAGAGAAGTCTCTGGTCATTTCACATTGGACCACAAGATCAGAGAAGAAAAGGAGCTGGGTCTACATATAAGATACAAATCCCCAAGTGCTGCTGGTCATTTGTTTGTTTGTTTGTTTTTAAGACAGAGTCTTGCTCTGTTGCCCAGGCTACAGTGCCATGGCATCAGCCTAGCTCACAGCAACCTCAAATTCCTGGGCTCAAGCGATCCTTCTGCCTCAGCCTCCCAAGTAGCTGGGGCTACAGGCATGTGCCACCATGCCCGGCTAATTTTTTCTATATATTTTTAGTTGTGCAGCAAATTTCTTTCTATTTTTAGTAGAGACGGGATCTTGCTCTTGCTCAGGCTGGTCTTGAACTCCTGACCTCAAGCGATCCTCCCACCTTGGCTTCCCAGAGTGCTAGGATTACAGGCGTGAACCACCATGCCTGGCCAGCTGCTGGTCATTTTTAGAAGCCCCCTGCCCTGTTCCTCTGCCACATGCTCAATTTATTCCAAATGGATTCTCGAGCATCTATATATCCACAAAGCTTATTGTCTCCTGAGTAGATGGAGAAATGCCCGGCCGAAAATGTTGGGATTGGGTGACCAGCTGGTGGGCCTGTTATCTGGGTTAAAGAGATTGCAGGCTGAGGGTTTAGAAACTCCTGCTGCCCATCTGGCGTGTGGAAGCATCTGAGTCCTGATCAGTCAATGTGCAGCAAGAACTTCAGGGCCTGCTTTCAACCAGGACAGGCTGTCCCCTGGGCACTTGCCCAGATCGATAAAGCAGGTGTGATTGCTGATTTGGCCCTAGTGATGGAACGGCTGCGGGAGGGGAGCCCAGGTCTGAAATGCCGGCATAAAAGCACTGGGTCCTTAATTTTGTGGCATTTAGCAAAGTACCAAGAAAAGCCAAGGCTGAGTGTTCTGGGGGCATAGGAACATGTGGAAAGAACATTTGAAATTCCTCTGTAGACAAAAGCCTCTACAGTAAAAATGTCCCTCCAGAAGGGACGTGTATAACAACTTTTATTGCCCATTTAAATCTCTGACAAGTAGCTTTACCTGGCTATTTTTAATAGAACACTATGTGCCACCCACTGGGAAGATTCAAGTGTGATAAATAAGGTCCATTATTTATGTTATAGGTTAGCACCTAAGTGCCAAGAATCTATGAGCACTTAAAAAATTATCCTTTCTCCCTTTTTAAAATTATTCCTTCAAACCTAGTTCCTGAACCAGTGGCTCCAAACTTTCCTGTTTAAGAATTGCTTAGTTGTTTGGGATTGGGGGAGGAAGGAGGCTTGGGCTGGGGTGAGGCCCAGAATTCAGTATTTTCTTAAGCGGGTGATCCTAACAAAGAAGGTCCACAAACCACACTCTGGGATACAGTGGGAGATGACCGGGATTACAGCTTATGCGTTTGAATTTAATAAATATTGCAGTTCATGCCCTATGACACCTGACATTCACACGCATTCCCTGATTTCATCCTCCCAATAACGCCACAGGGTGCAGGGGCAGATTTGTTATTCGCATTTTATGGTCAAAGACGCCGATCTTCAGAGAGGTTGAGATTTGTGAGTCACAGCTAGCAGAGGCCCAAGTGTTCAGACACCCAGTGCAGTGCTCTTCCTGGGCCCCGCTATCCCTCCTTCAAGCCCCATCTGGCCTGTGTTGACATTTCTTCCCATTTCCTCATCTATGTGCTAAATTACGGGAGGAGGGGGAGGAAAAGGTCCTCTGTGCTGGTGTTCTAGAACTAAATCTTTGGCTAGAGGGAGGGAGATGCATGTTAAAATGTCCAGTTGGTTCAGTCCAGGGACAACAATGCATTAGGCCAGGGGAGAAGAATGGCCCTAGAGCACACTGGTCCTGCCTGGGAGCGTGCAATACCGAATAACAGTCAAAGAACTGCTTCCCACCCACCCCAAGCACGCACAAGGCCATGCCCTGACTCAGGAGCCATCACCCAACTCCTAGAAAAGAGTTTCTGGTTGAAGAAATCCTTGAGTCCTCTCTTCCTTTCACCCCCCATATGCAATCTTTCAGTGAATCCTGTTGACTCTGGCTTCAAAGTGTACCCGTAATCCACACAAGTGTCCTTTGCGACCACCCTCGTCTACTCCTCCGTCATCCCTGGCCTGGACCGTTGCTGTAGCCTCCCGTGGGGTTGACCAGCTCCCCGCTTTGGCCCCACGGTCTGCTCCCCACACCATGGCCAGAGAAGATCTGTTAAAATATAGGTCACTGCTTGTCACTTCTCTGCTTAAAACCCCACCATAGCTCACCGTTTTGCTGAGAATAAAAGTCATGTGCCGCTGGTGGCCTGGAACGCCCTGTGCACTTGCCCACCCCCCATCCCTCCCCCACTCCTCCCCCCTCAGCCCTCCCCGCCTTCCTGCTGTGATCTCATCTTTCCCTCCCTGGTTCTGCTCCAGTCCACTGACACCCCAGGAACACGCCACCTCGGGGCCTTTGCACTTACCATAGCTGCCACCCAGAATACCCTCCCCCACCAAACCCACATGGCTTTGCCCCCCTTGTCCCTGCTCCACTGTCTCCTCCTCAAGGAGGCCTTCCTCAATCACCCCATTTAAAACTGCACCCTTCACAACACTCCCTACTCCTCCCATTTTATTTGTCTATATCTGATATGTGCAAATATGTCTGATGTATACCTACGGGAACTGTATTTATATATCCTACATATTTTTTTAAAAATTTTGGTAAAATGAATGTAACATAAAATTTATCACCTTACCCATTTTTAGGTGCACAGTTCAGTGGTGTCAAGTACATGCCCACTGTTGTGCAAGCCTCCCCACCATCCGTCTCCCTACCTCTTTTATCTTGCAGAACTGAAACCCTGGACCCACTAAACACTAGCCCCCTATGTACCCTCCCCCAGCCTCTGGCAACCGTGGTTCTACTTTCTATCTCTGGGAACTTAACTACTTTTATAAATGGAATCATAGAATGTTTGTGGTTTCTTTGTGACTGACTCATTTCATTGAACATGATGTCCTCAAGGGTCACCCATATTGTAGCATGTGTCAGAATTTCTTTCTTTTTTAAGGCTGAATGGTAGTCTATTGTATGTATATGCCACACTTTGTTTACCTATTCTTCCATTGATACATACTTGGGGTGTTTCTACCACTTGGCTATTGTGAATTATGCAGCTATAAACATGGCTGTACAAATATCTCCCCAAGGCCCTGCTTTCAGTTCTTTTGGGTATATACTCAGAAGCTGAATGCTGGATCATATGGTAATTCTACTTTTAGTTTTTGAGGAACTGCCATACTGTTTTCCAGAGCAGCAGTAACATTTTACATTCCCACCAACACTGCACAAAGGTTCCAGTTTCTCCAAATTGTCATCAACACTTGTTATCTTCTATTTTTTTTAAGTAGCCATCCTAATGGATATGCGGTAGTATCCCATTGTGGTTTTGATTTGTGTTTCCCTAATGATGAGAGATGTTGAGCATCTTTTCATATGCTTGTTGGCATTTGCATGTCTTCTTTGGCGAAATGTGTAAGTCTTTGCTCATTTTAAAAACAGATTTTTGTTGTTGTTGTTGAGTCGTAGGATTTCTTTATACAGTCTGTATCTGGTATACTTCTGAAAAGGTATTATTTATTTGTAATTCTCCCTACTAGAATGCCAGCTGTTTAAGGCTGGAGATATTTGCTTGTTTTATTCACTGCTGTGAGCCCAGCACCTAGCACGTTACTAGGTGCATGCTAGATTTTTACTAAAGTTGTTAAACGAATGATGGAACGAGGGTACTGTGATGTAATATAAACATCAAAGCTGGCTAAGATGTGAAGAAAATCACTTTCTTCATTCTTACGTGAATTGAAATAGGCCAGTGCAAGAAAAGTACAAGGGGAAAATAAAAACTGTACTGAAAAAAACATTTGGCAATACTTAGTAAAACTGAAGCTACACATACTATATGACCACAAGGCCACTCCAAGGTCTTATTAGAAATGTGTGCTTATCGTACCAGGACATAGGAGTGAAAACACAGCAGCACTGTTTGTAATTGTTCAACATGGAAATACCAAATGTCTATCAACAGCAGAATGGGTAAACAGCTGGTGTGTGTTTGAACATAGCAATCAAAATAAACAAGTACTGCTTCATACCACGACAGGTATGCTCTGACAGACGTGATATTGAGCAAGAGGGGTTAGGCATACAAAAATACAAATCATGCAATTACACTTATACATTTCAAAAACAGATAACATTTAAATATGTCGAACAGGTATGCATAGTGAGGTAATGACACTATTTCCTGAAAAGAGTAAGGAAATGGATACCAGAATGCTGAGGACAGTGGTGGCCATAAGGGTGGGGAGGGTGTTATGCCCTGGTGGGGCCCTGAAGGCTGTGTAGGGGCAGGAGGCTCCCGTGGGTTTCTTTCCCTCTAGATTCATGCTTTGTGCACTTTTCTGTATGTTAGTTAGATTTCACAATCACAAAAACAGAAAATAAAACATAAGTCCACTTTCTCCTCATTTTAAACACCCAGGCTGCTTCCATTCATGGCAGGAGGTGAGGCAGAGCCTCTGTGCAGAGATCACATGGTGAGAGAGGAAGCAAGAGAAGTGGAGATGCCAAGCCCTTTTTAACAACCAGCTCTTTTGGGAACTAGTAGAGCAAGAACTCACTCGTTACCACAAGGACAACACCAAACCAGTCATGAAGGATGCTACCCCACTACCCAGACACCTCCCATTAGGCCCCACCTCCAACATTGGGGATCGAATTTCAACATGAGGTCTAAGGGACAAACATCCACGTGATAGCACCATCTTATTCCTCCAGGCCTCCCTGTGTATAGGCCTAACTCTGACCTCAAACCCCAATCCTAACATTTAAGTGACTTTTCAGAGAAAGAAGAAACAGAGAGAAAGTAGCCACATTAAAACAGAGACTCTGTGATGATTTAGAAAATAGCAATGCCAGCCACCATTCGTGGACTGAATGCTGCTATGGCCAAGTGCTGTGATACAGCACTTCCGGTCAACCAAGACAGGTGGTGGATTTCTCATTTTATAAGTGGTGAAACTGAGGCTTAGCATGCGTAGTTTACTTACCCTGATCATACAGCTGGTGGTGGCAAAGCAACAGTCTAAGACTGTGGTCAGCAAACTACAGCCTATGGGCCAAATCTGGCTAGTTTTGTACAGTCCTTGAGCTAATATTAGTTTTCCATAATTTTAAAAGGATTGTAAAGAAAAAAAACCCAAAAAGCAAAAAATGAAGAACATGCAACAAAGACCATATGTAGAATTCAAAGCCTAAAAATATTTACTATCTAGCTCTTTTCTAAATACGATTTCCCTGTCTAGTACCTGCCCAAGTGTTTGTATGACCCAGCCTGAAAACATTTACTATTTCACCTTCTTTAACTCATTCTGCCCCTCAGATCTCTAGTGCTAAATAACCCCAATAGATTCGATGCTCCTTTGATCCCGTTGACAACATACAAGTGTGTGGATAATGAACTTTCTCCAGAGAACCCTGAGGGGGTTTCCATGCCCCACTGAGGATGAAGACTGTGGAGTCTCCAGCTTTTGTTTTCCTCTGTTTTAATTGGCTTTCAGGGTTCATGGAACATTTTCAAATGCCAGAGACTTCTGGAAGCCTAGTCATTGAAGGAGAGAGTAGTTTGTAAAATTAGTCTTATAACTTGAGTGTCACACTTTTTGCTCAATAGGTTAACAAGCAGGCATTTATTTAATGTCCTGTTCCTCCAGGATCATATTTCTAGGAATGCCAACCATCCAGGCTCTAGAACTTAATGTTGAAGTTAAAGGGAATGGTCTCTAAGGGTTTATTGATAGTTGTAGTTTACTCGAAGGAGAGACAGACAAGGACAAATTCTTGGACCTTGATCTAAGTGACTGAGTCTTCATTAGGGAGCAGATTAGCAGCAGTGAGAAGTGACTGCAGAGACAGGAGGCAGCACTATCAGGGAGACTGATGGGCCACACAGTGTGGGGAACAATGTCCCGCACATCCCAGGGGCACGTGAGGGGCTGAATCACACAAATAACCGATGTCTTCCATGAACTGGAGCATCAAGTAAAAGGATTCATTCACATTTATATACCCTGTGATAAGAAGGCAAAGTTAAAATAGACACACATTTGTAGTCCTCAATTGAGCTCCAATTTAAAAATGGAACCATTATAAATTAATGACGCATGATTATGCCTGAACCGGATATGATAGAACACAAGGGGCTGATGAGGGTATTGAAGTGAATAAGGACACTGAGAGTAACAGAGGTGTCAAGTAGTTTGTTCAAGGCCACAGATTTAGCTTCAGACAAAACTGCAGTTCTCTTGACTTTCAGGTTAGCATTGTTCATTCTCCCCCTATACCAGGGGTCAGCAAATTATGGCCTTTGGGCCAAATCCATTCCACTGCCTGATTGGTAAGTAAAGTCTTATTGAAGCCCAGCTACCCCCGTTAATATACTGTTGTCTATGGATGCTTTTGTGCTCCAATGACATGGTTGACTAGCTGTGACAGAGATCGTATGGCCCGTAAAGCCAAAAATATTCACTCTCTCCCCCTGCACAGAAAATGCCTGTCAATCCTGGCCCTGTACCATTAGATCTACATTTTAGATTCTATTCCTCTACTTAACTTCATATTTCTGTTTTCTTATCTATAAAATGGAACTAATAATACCTATAATTGCCTTAAGGATATGTTTGGGAAAGTATGTAAAATTCCTGGTAGCTTTGGGCATATAGCTGAGGCTCAAAGAAGGATGCAAGTGACAGAAATCCAACCTGACTCTAAACAAAGAGAGGAATTCACTGGCTTATGTAGCTGGGAAGTAGAGTGGAGTCACCCAGGGGACCAAAGGAGGAGAAAGGGAGCCTGGGCCTCAAGGGCCAGGACTGAAAGTTGAGGCCACTAAGACTCACTCACTTTCCAGTTCTCTCTCCCTCTCCCCCTCTACACACTTCTCCCTGGTTTCACTGTGTAGACATTTCACCTCAGAGCAGAGAACGTGGCCACAAAAGTCCAGATTCGCATCCTCCCAGTGTTGCTGGGAAGGAAAGCTCTCTTTTCCTCCCCCCTTTCAAATATCAATCCCACAAACGTACTTTGATTGGTCCAGTTTGGGTCATGTCATGGTCTACACTTTAACCAATCTCTGATGGTAAACTGTCCACCAAAATCTGTACTTTCCTTTCCAAATTACAGAGGTCTTTCTGGGAAGCAGCAGCCCAGATAAGAACTACACTTCCCAGCTGCACTTGCATCTAGATGAGGCCATATAACTAGTCCCCATCAGAGAAGAATGAAATTGATGTGTATTATTCCTGGCCCATGAAGATTATGAAGCAGGTGCACCTTCCACCCTCTGTTAATGTCCAAAGATATCTTGGAAATGGTGTTAAAGGAGCTGCTGACAGCTGATTGCTGAATGACTGTGTGGAACAAAGGCTGCTTCCTCCCCAGTCTGACCTTGATGGCTCTGGGCTATTTATGTGAGCAGAAAATAAACTTCTATTGTGTTTGAGCCATTACACACTTTGGGGCTTACTTGTTATAGCAGTTGACCTACCCTCACTAAAACAAGTACTGTGACTGGACAGGCCTGGTCTCAAGCCCATTCTTGTGACATGGGAATGGAAGATGGGCAGAGCCTGCTACCAGAAGAAAAAGGAGAGGAAAGAAAAGCGTTGGGAATAGAACAAATGAACAAGGAAATAACTACTACAACCTGCAGCAATTAGTAACTATTTATTTTGTGGTTACCATGAATAAGATGCTAATATTGTTCCATTATCATAAATGTGGACTTGACTTGAGCCTGTAATCTGAATGAAAACGGTCTCATCAGTTTTATAAACTTTCTTAAGTTCCCTCTTAATGGAAGGACAGCACAAAGTTTGGTGAGTTCCATCTCACCATAAACAGAAGACCTGCTACAAGGGGTCAGGAAGTGATGCTACCAGGCGTGTTTGATCGCCATGTGCCGGTGGTGGTGGTAGTGGTTGGGGGAGTCGGGGATTGCTGACGGCTTTGCTTTGGACCCTGGGGACCTAAAACATCCTGAGGCCTCTTTCTCATAGTCTGTATTCCACAGCCAGGATGAGGGGTTTTGAAGACTTCAAGAGCATTGAGGCGGTATTTTGACACCAACAGGTGTATCAAAATTCAGTTCTGTCACTAACCTCCTGGAGTTGACATCAGACCCCACAGGTTTAAGTGCATGGTCTCTGACAGGACTGCCCTCCTTCAGTTCCCAGGCCACCTGTGCTCCTGACCAGTGGACTACAAACCTTGGGGGTTCCCACAACACCCTAGGGTTTGGCATTTTGCTAGAATGACTCACAGAACTCAGGAAAGTGCTACATTTATGATTCTAGTCTTATCATGAAGGATACAAATCAGGACCAGCCAAATGAAGAGACACATAGGGTGAGGGTCCTGATTGCAGAGCTTCCATGTTCTCTGCCCATGGAGTCGGGGCATCACCTTCCAACACATCAATGTCTTCACCGACCGGGAGGCTCTACTGAGCCTTCGTGTTCAGAGTTTTTATTGGGGTCTCATTGTGTAGGCATGATTGATTGGATCATTAGCCATGTGATTAAATTCAATCTACAGCCCTGTCTTCTTCCCAGAGATTGAGCTGGCTCACAGCTCCAACCTTCTAATCACATCGTTGGTCTTTCTGGTGACCATATCCAATCTGAGTTATCTCATATTATAAATTCAAGTGTGATCCAAGCGGCTTGTGAATAACAAACACACTCCTATTACATGGTAAATTCTGAGAACTCAGAGTCCTTCTCCCAGGAACTGAGAACAAAGGCCAGTCAAATTCATTATTACACAACAGATGGGTTGTTCATGCGAAATTTTTTTTGGGGGGGTAATTAGAGTTGGATAAATTAGAGTCTCTTTCTTTTCCATTTAATCAAGTGAATTAATGCCAAGAAATAAAACTAGTGGTCATAATGAGGGCATTACCTTTGGAAAATCATGGATAGAGTTAAAATACTGCTGTTTATCAGAGAATGGGGTGTTCTAGTGAAACTAGGACAGATTCTACTATACCCTTCCTTCATATGAACATGTGAACAGGGTGCTGCCTTCCATCTAAGCAAGCATACCATTCAGGAACCTTGGTTTTCATGAGGGAATGTGAACTCTATCACTCACCCATGTAATTTCATACACTCACACACACCTGTGATCTAAGAATATGCTACAACTAATAATTGCTAACATTCCTGTGGCCTACCATGTGCCAGGTATTGCATTAAGAGAGTCAGATATATTATTTAACTTAATAATCACTACAAACCTTTAAAAAAAAGCATTATAATTATCCCCATTTTATAGATAAATAACTGTCCTAGGTCCCACACTCAGAAGTGGGGGGGCCTGGATTAAAATCCAGATATCTGACTCCCTTAACCTATTGTGCTAGAAGACATTCTTGCAAAGAGTCCAGCTGAACAGAAGTGAAATTTGTGGGAGAGAATTTAAGGGCTGTGGTATCTATTTACTCTGCTATGTATTTTCTGTGCTGCTCTTAGGTGGAAGGTGTATTTGCACCACACACCTCAAAAACTACCTGCACTAAATTATGGTTTAATGTTGTTGCCTGACTTTTACGATGCTGGGTACAAGAAACAGCCTGAATACTTCTGAGTTCTTGGTGCAGCTGTTGTGAAAGCTATTGAATGGTGCAACTGACAAATGTGCCCTATAGATTTCCCCATGTGGAAATTTCTCTGAGTTTCATATAAGGCCCACTCTCTGGTGTCCTAAAGAACTGCAATAAATCTCCCTCTGAGATACTGTTTTTATCTGCTGCTGTGTTGTCCCCGATTTTTCATACAAGTTTATGCTGAAGTAAAGCAATTATAATGACTCCCACGGTAAGCACATTTACTTTTCTTTGCTTAATCTAGCTTTATCTGTTTTTATTCTCATTTTATTGAAATCCTGTTTTTTGGTATGTTACTTAAACCCTCAAGTTCTTTTAGACTAGAGTAAAAACAAACATTAGAGATATTTGGTGAGTAATATAAATCCCATCTATGCATGACCAAATTTTATATTAGCAGAATATAATAAAATATAATCAACATTAAAATTATACTGAGCTTTTTAAATTTTTGTGTTATATTTGTCCAATTAGTCAAATGGAATCTTGAGATCTTTATATAATTCCAGGTTATCAATATCAATATACTATAGAAGTACAGAAATACCAGTTAAAGATTTTTAGTTGATAATAATGATGATGATTATAAAAATGATGAATATTTACACCTTGATTCATTCAGTAAAGATTAATGAGTGCCTTCTCTGTGCCAGATGGATGATGCTCATGTTTAGGGAGGGTGTTATGGGCTGAATTGTGTCCTCCCAAAATTCATATGTTGAAGTGCTAACCACTGGAATGTCAGAAGTTGTCCTTATTTGGAGATAGGGACTTTACAACAGTAAATAAGTAAAAATGGTGGGCTCTAATCAACAACTATTACTGGTGTTTTTATAAAGTGGGGAAATGTGGACACAGAGGCACATGAAGAGAAAAGATGACACACAGAGACACAGGGAGAAGATGGCCGGGTACCAGCCAAAGAGAGAGCCTGGAACAGATCCCTCCCTCACAGCCCTCTGCAGGAACCCTACCAACCCTACCAACACATTGAGTTTGGACTTCTGGCCTCCAGAGCTGCCAGAAAATGAATTCCTGTTGTTTAAGCCACTCAGTTTGGTGTGCTTTGTTACGGCAGCCCTCACAAACTAACACGGGGGATACACGCAATAAGCAAATAAACAGGTTGTAAACAATTTTTTTAAAAAAGGGTGGTGGTAAGTGCTCTGGAGAACAAGAAGGTGAGGGGAAAGGGACTGGCCAGAGATCACTGACTAGGCAACATTTTGCAGGCCTGGAAGAGGTGACGGTTCAGGTCAAGCACATAGGGAAGGAAAGGGAGTTCTGGGCAGGAAAGGCATGGATTGTTCCAGAGTGGGGACATGCCTGTTGTGTTCAAGGAAAGACAAGAAGACTGGTGAGGCTGCCACAGAGAGACCTAAGGCCAGAGGGACAGGCTTAGGGCAGAGAGGAAGGGGACCAGAGTATGTGACCTATAGAGGCTTGGCTTTTCCCCCAAAGGAGAAGGGAGACCGGAGGGTTTGGACAGAGGACTAACTTAATACTTTAACAGCGCCTATTCAGCTACTGTGAAGAGAATGGATTAAAGGGGGACAGGAGAGGGTAATGGGTGGTGGAGGAGGTGAGAAGTGGTCACTGTTGCTTGATGGGCTGGATGTCCTCATCCAAGAGGACTGCAAGGAGCAGATTGGAGAGGGAGCAGAGAGGCAAAGACTGGAGATTGGGCCAGGTGTGGTGGCACACACCTGTGGCCCCAGCTACTTGGGAGGCTGAGGTGGGAGGATCCCTTGAGCCCGAGTTCAAGGCTGCAGTGAGCTATGATCATGCCACTGCACTCCAGCCTGGGTGACAGAGTAAGACCCTGTCTTAACAGTAACAACAAAACCAAAAACAAACAAATCAAAACAACAACAACAACGAAAACCCTTGAATATTGGCTTGAGCAGCTGGAAGGATGGAGACATTCTTCCTCCAGTGAGGAAGGCTCTGGGACAGAAGTGCTGTGGGAAGGGGAGGCACAGGGACACAGAAACCTGATGTTGGACATGTTGCATTGGAGAGACCCTTTAAATATCCAGGTGGAGATGTCAAATGTTGGACACGGGGGTCTGCATGGGGCAGGGCGTGTGACCAAGGCTAGGACGAGGGCACTCCTGGATGCCAGGTCTGCTATGCACACGATCTTGCCCTTTTGTTAGTAACAATCTCAGTAGTCCTAAGGTGGCACTTCAGGAGCTCTGCTACCTACACGGGAAAGGAGAGTAGAGCCTGGGTCTGGATTCTAGTTCAGTCCAGGCTCTTCCCCTAACTAGCTGATTAACCCTGGGCAGGCTGGTTAACTCTCCAAAAGTCATTTCCTCATCTCTGTAATGGAGCTATTGAATAATGTCTGTTCTGCCACCTTATGCATTCATTCATTCATTCATTCATTCAGCAGATATTTATTAAGTGTGTACTTTGCACAGGCTTTATATTGGGCGCTGAATATAAAGACATGAAGCTTACAATCCAGTAGGAAAGATAGACATACAAAAAGTAAACAAATGTAAAATTAAAACTGATGCATGTGGTGTTGAGATTAAACAAGGAACCACACGGAGGACAGGCCTGTTTACACAGGGTGCTAGGCTGAATTCTTAGATGGCTGCCAAGACGTGTCCTGTCCGGTAGAAATCCCTCCCCTTGAATGTGGGCTAGGGCCTAAGAAGGTGATGGGGTGTCGCTCTTGATTAGGTCATTTTATATGAGACTCCATCTTAGCTGACTGCAGCAGCAGATTCTCCCGCTAGCCTCGCAGAAGCAAACAACCACGTGGTGAGCCGCCTGTGGAGGGGGCCACGTGGCAAAGACCCAAGAGTGGCTGCTGGGTGCTCACAGGGGGCCTCGTCTGACAGCCAGCAAGGAAATGGGGACCTTGGTCATGCAGCCAGATGGGAGTGAATTCTGCCAACACCTGAGACAGCTTGGAAGCAGATGCTTCCCCACTGAGCCTTCACGTGAGGACACAACCAGCTGCCACCTTGACTGCAGCCTTGTGAGAACCTGAGAGCATGTGGCCGACTTCTGATCCACAGAAATGGTGAGACATAATAATAAATGTGTGTTGTTTTAGGCTGCTAAGTTTGTAGTAATTGGCTATGCACCATAGAAAATGAATGCATGTGTGTGTGTGTGTGTGTGTGTGTGTGTGTGTGTGTGTGTGTGTAGTGTCCAAAGAAGGCCTCTCTGAATGTGTGACTTGTGAACTAAGACCCCAAGGAGTCAGCATGGGAAGAGTGCCAAGGAAGAACATTCCGGGCCAAGGACTCTGAGATGGGAAGGAAGTGAATGAGTTCAAGGAACAGAAAAGCAGCCAGTTCAGCTGGAGCCCAGAGGGCGAGGGAAAGCAGGGAACAGGATGAAGATAATGTAGATAAACTTCTAACCTTTCATAATCATAAGACATGGCTGTCTGACTTGAGTTCAATGCCAGGTCTGTGCATGTGGCATGGGATAAGCAGCTGTGGGAAAGGAACCCCAGAACAGAGTGGCTTCAATAGGATAGAAGTTTGTTTTGCTTCCATGCAGAGGAGCAGAGGAAGGTGAGAGGGTTAGAGCTGGTGGGGTGGGATGCTGGTTGGACAGATTTGCCATTTCCAGCACGTGGCTTCCTTCTCTAGGGGTGGGGGGGCTTGGCTGCTCCAGTTGCTGCCATTTCCCAGCCAATGGGAGGGGAAAAGAAGGAATGGAGGGTGTGGTGCTTCTGTATTAAAAAAATGATTTGGGACCGGGCTCAGTGGCTCACACCTATAATCCCAGCACTTTGGGTGGCCAGGGTGGGAGGACTGTTTGAGGCCAGGAGTTCAAGACCGGTCTGGGCAACATAGTAAGAACCTGTCTCTACAAGAAAATTAAAAAAAAAAAAAATTGTCCAGGTGTGGTGGCACTTGCTTGTAGTTCCAGATACTCAGGAGGCTAAAGTGGGAGGATCCCTTGGTCCCAGAAGTTTGAGGTTTCAGTGAACTGTGATCATGCCACTGCACTTCAGGCTGGGCAACAGAGTGAGACCTTATCTCTAAACAAACAAACAAACAAATAAAACTCAAGCCCCAAACCCCTCAAAAAACTGTGATTTGGGGGTTGTGCACTTTGCTTCTGTTCTTATCCCGCTGGCCTGTGTCCAGCCCTGGGACCACATCTACTGTCCCGGAGTCTGGGGTAGGTGTCTCCAGCTTGCCCGTGAGGAGTCCTATGCCCAGGAGTTCCCTGCTGACTTAGAGAGCTGTGTTTCTAAAAGTGAGAAAGAGACAACAGCCTCTGGGGAACAATTAGCAGTCTCTGTCCCAGCCCAAAACTTAGTTAGCCGTAAGGCTGGACACGTCTTTAGCTTTTCCTCCAGGGCTCCAGGGTGGCAGAGGTGAATTAGAAGTGGACTGTCACTTGTCTTCTATTTTCTCCCCAATGGTTTGCCAAGAATGGAACAAGCAGCCAGATAGTGGGTGCCAGCCAAGGCTTGTCTCTCTCATTTCCAGCACAGCCCTGGAAAAAAAACCTCCCACCTCACCTGCCATTACTCTTCCCCAGTCAGTGTGTTTCTGCTACGTGGGCCTTGCCTTGAATCCTTCGTGCCATGAGCCGTGGGGCAGGCAGTTTATGTGTCTGGCACGCTCTGTAACTCTCTGGCACTCGGAACCTTTCCTGCATGTCAGGAGCATTTATTAGTATTGCTACTAATAACAGTGCCTAGAAGGGGTGGACCGGCACAGACATGTAAGAAGGCAGCGTATCCCTTTCTCTGTTCACTGGAACATGACAGACGGAGATAAATTCAGACCTGCCTGTTCAGTTCTCCTGCTCAGGTTACTGATCCCATTACTAGAAGTCGTGCTTTGCCGGCGCTCGTGGAAACATGCAGCAAACACAGGCTGCAGGCTGTTCTCATGCTCCGTTCATGCAGGTTGAAATGGAAGTTTGGTTTCTGTGAAAGATACAGGTTCTGACTCTGTAGCCCAAGGTTATTTTTAAACGGGGTGGCCATAAAGGCTGAACACAGGCTGCATCTTGCCTGCCTTCCCGGTTGCAAAATGGAAAAGGATATCAGAGAAAGCAAAATGACCTGGCTTTGTGATCAATATACCCCAAGCCCCATCTCTCAGTCTTTTACTTAAAAAAAATCTCTCTGTTGACAACTGTATAAGTTGATATAAACTGCTAACCTCACTGAACCCAGGTTTATGCCAAGAACTACGCAGGGAGCTTTGCATGTTTTATCCCTTTTGAATTTTACAACAACTCAGTGCTGTAGGTACTGTTGTTCCCATTTCATAGATGAAATTAAGGTTATGTGTTCCATGTAGCACAGTTGATAAGGGGCAGAGGCAGAATTTGAACTCAGGTCTTTGTGACCCCAGCGTCGTCAGTGGTAACCCCAATATCCTACTGCCTGTTACAACAGGCAGAGGAGAATCTGCAACCTCCAATTGCTTCTCCCACCGTGGCCTGCCTCTGCTTCCACTTTTCCCTCACAGCCCTGTCGCCCCCTCAATCCTGACACACCAGGTTGCTGGTTTTCTCCTCAGTTACTGGGTACTGAACTCTGCTGTTTCCCCAGGATTTTCCACCAGTGCTTCCACTGCGGGACAGTTCAATTCAGCCTTTGGTGGCTGACCTAGAACCCTGGGCACAGGGGGCGGCACTCTGAGCTCTGAACCAGGGAGTCACAGATGAATCATTAGGACTTGCTATGGTCTGAATGTGTCCCCCCAAATTCATATGTTGAAATTCAACTGCCAACTATGATAGAATTAAGAGGTGGGGGCCTTTGGGGTGATTATGTCATGAGGGCTCCGCCTCTCATGAATGTGATGAGCACCCTTATAAACGGGCTTGCGGGAACTAACTGGATCCCTTTGCCCTTCTGCCTCCCGCCACATGAGGACACAGCAACGAGGTGCCTTCGTGGGAGCAGAGAGTGGCCTTCAGCAGACACTGAATTTGCTGGCGCCTTGATCTTGGACTTCCCAGACTCCAGAACTGTGAGAAAATAAATTTCTGTTCTTTACAAATCACCCAGTCTCAGATATTTTGTTATAGCAGAAAGAAGTAACTGAGGCAGGACCCAACTCACTTATTGTTTGAGTTTCCTGTAGTCCTGCCACAAGAAACTGGGTCTGCAAAAATACGACCTTGTAAAACTGATCCGTGGAGAGTAATGTGTCATGTCAAGAACGTGGTGGAAATGAAGAGTATTAGCCAAGGATTCGAGTGAAGCTGCCTTTTCCTGAGCACCTACTATGAGCTAGGCACTGTGCCAGCCTCTTTTGCCTGCCTGCTTCCACGTAAACCTCAAAATTACTCTGTGAGGTAAGCTGTCTTATTGATATTTTATAAGTGAGGAAACTGAGGCTAGAGAGCTTAACTGGCTTCTCAAAGGCTCTTTGGCTTGTAAATGGGTATTCAGTCTCCAATTCCAAGGTTCTTTTTTAAAACTCTGCTACTAATTTACTTTATAATCTTAAGGAAAAAAATGCCAACCTTTTGGCCTTATTTTCATATCTTTAAAATGAGGGGGTTAGATTAGATCACTGTTTTCTAATTTGTGTTCCAAGGAACTCCTAGCCAGGTGAGTATAGCCACAGGCTTTTTGGAGCTACTCAAACTTAGATTTAGGTCATAGCTTTGAAAACGATTTAAGCATTCGGCAGATTTATTGGGCACCTATTAGGGGTCAGGCATTGTTCTAATCAAAGGGGGTAAATCAAGAATGAAGTCTCTGACCTCAGAGAGCCATTGGCAGGGTTTGGAGGAGAGAGGTGAACAAGCAAATAAGAAAACAGTATCAGTGATAAACCCAACAGCAGAAATAATCAGGGTACAGTTACACAAAATAAGGGCGTACTTCAGGCTGGCTAGGGGAAGCTTTTTAAGTTGCAACTTGAAGAAAGGAAGGAGCTGGGTCAAGAGCATTCCAGGTAGAGGAGACAACAAGTGTAAAGGTCCTGAGGCAGAACTGAGTTTGGGCCAGTCAGGAAGTGGAAATAAGGCCCTTATCAGACACATAGTGACTAAGGGGGAAACTGGACAGAGGAAAAAGGAAAGAGGGAATCACATAGGACCTGTAAGTCACTGGGAATAATAATTACTACTAATAAATTAACTAATCAAATTACCCATAATTTTCTAGACTGTACTCTGTCCTTTACCCACCTTAAGTAAGGAGTTGGGAGACTTAGTGACCTTGAGTAAGTTACCAAAACTTGCTGATTTTTGAGTGAAGTTACCAAAGTTACTCAAGTGACCTTGAGTAAGTTACCAAAATTTGCTACCAAAATTGCAGTTTCCTGATCCATTAAATGGTGATAACAATAGCATCAATTTTGTGGAGATGCTGCAAAGACTAAATCAGTTTCACTCCAGGTCTGGCTCAGAGCCAGCTCCTGGGAACAATGGCCACTTCCCTCTGCTGGGAGGAGGAACGAGGACAGTCACAGGGCTCTGGGTCTCACCTCTTGATTCAGCCAATATTTGCCCCACATGGTTTGTTTTGTGCATTGGACTTTATTTGAAGAAAGGGTTGGCTACTAAAAACTGTTTTAAATCTGGTCATATTTAAATTCCTGGTCAGACTTTCAAGGCTCCATCCAAGCGTGTCCTTTGTAGGCTCAAGAGTGTCTATTAAGTAGCACTTGCCCCTGCGAGCTCCTGGTCTGGAGCATTCCAGTCTCTACCTAGAGATCTCTGACTTCTCGTCAGGCTCAAGAGGACAACTTCCAGCTAACAGCTTAGAAGCCAAGGGCAGCAGAAAATCAATCAGGAGTGAAGACAAAGCATTTTGGAAAAGATTATGGCAGTCATCGGGGATATATGAATGGATTCATAGCTAATATCTCAGGATCTCCCTGGGCATATTAATTGATAGAAGATTGTCTGCTTTGGAACTTTTATGTCTCTCACTGGGAATATAAAATTATATTCTTGGCAGGACTAGTGGGATTTAGTACAAGGCCTGGGCAAAAGTTGTTGTTGGTGGACTCTGTTAGTTGCTCACCAAGCGGCCGTTTTCTGACCCTTTCTCAGGCCTGCAGAGTTCGTTGCCCACAGAGGCAGAAAATGCAGGTTCTCACTTTCACAGCCTCCCTTGCAGCTATGGCAATAGTCATGTGACCCAATGTGGCCAATTAAACCAGAGGGCTACTCTGCTGGAGGCTTCTGGGCAAGATAGAATCTATGTGTTAAAAAATAGATAAGAAGAAAAGCCAAATCTTCTTTCCAGCGTTTGAGTGTGCTTTGTCAAGACATGGTGTACAGAGCCTGAGCAGCCATCATGCGAGGGCAAGTGCCAAGAGAGTCTCAGAGTAGCCCTGATGTGGCTGAGCCATTGATCCGCCTCTCTCTGAGCCACTGTTACGTGAGAAAATCCTTTTAATTTAAGCCCGTTATTGCTGGCCACAGGGTCACGTGCAACTGGAAGCATCCTAACTGATACATCTCTGTTCCCTCCACACCCTTCCTTTACTCCCTGCTTTGGAAAGAATCAGAGACTCCTTTCCACCTGTCCAGCGATGCCCACAATTTCTAAACAAGAGGCAAGGCCTTTCATTTCCAGGGTGACCTTTGGTCCTGTTTGCTCAGGACCCTTCTGGAACAGCTCTAGCTTATTCCTGTTGTTCTGGAGCAATTTTAAATTATTCAAAAATGTTCTTGGATGGATGATCAAGTATTTGGCCACTCTTTGCTATTCCTTTTTCAGAAAGAAAAAGCTTAGGTGTGAATGCCACTGGGAGAGAGAGAGAGAAAGCACAGGTTTCAAAGTCACACTAAAAGGGTAAATGGCACACGAGGGTTGGGGGGCAGAACTGCAAGGAGCACATGGGGTAAGAGCGGTTCCCTGGAATGGGGAGAAGCGGCAGAAATGAGAACTGGGAGCTCTAAAGGCAAACCACACCTGCTTCCTAGATTTTTCAGCGACCCACCCTGCTTCCAAGAACATGCGAAGCCTTTGTTGGCACATTTTTGTTCTTTTCCTGTTGTTTCTCCTTTGACACAGTCCCAATCCGCCCTCCACCAGCGCCTCTGGGGTGATCAGAGCCTACTGTTCAGCCAAGAAGTCTGAAATTCTTTCCTGTGGTTTTTGTCTGAAGCCAGACAACTCCCTGGTTTTCTGAACTCTATCTGAGAGCCTCATAAGATTGACAATGGCATTATGCAAGGTGACAATGGCCCTCTCATCCGTGCTATTTCAATTCCGTTTTTTTCTAGACTTTTTCAGGCCCTCCTTCATAACTTAAAGGTGTTTGGAGTACACCCGTCCTGGCTCCCTGAATTTTACTCACCTCCTGTGCAAATAAAAACAAGTCACAAATAGGGCAGTTTCTCCCTGCTGGGCAACATGTTTTTAAGTGCATAAATTAGTCTTGATGCAAATTACACGGGCTCATTATCAGTGAGAGAAGCTGGCTGCCCCACCAGCCTGTTAGAATGATGAGCTGCGCTCCAAGAGCTGTCCCTGGGGAGTTAAATCCAGGGATAGAATGAGTCTCTGCGCTCCCAGAAGCAGCACAAAGGCCTCTGGCAGCCAACCAGGGATGGCTGTGTTCTAGCCCATCCACTGGGGCAGGGGCCATGGAGGGGAAATCCTCCTTCTTAAATGGAGGTGTGGCATGGCAGACACACTTCTTTGTCCTTGCCCTGGTGCCTGATCACCCAGGTGACTCTAGGGCTTGCACAGCAGGACGAATGAAGCAGGAGAAGCGATCAGGGAATGCTCGGCTGGGGCTGGAGAGACCTGGGCTGGAACCTCTGCCCAGCTTCCTCTTCACTTTCCACCTGGATCTGTGGGAAACCGATAGACCCTTGCAGCAGAGACTGCAATGCTCAAAGACAAAAGCCTTTTCATTCATTCAACAGTAATTACTCGAGTGCCTACTATTAATATATCCTAGGCACTGCCCTGCGGTCAGAGGCTACATGAGCTAACAAAACACAATCTTTGTCCCTAACTGCTTTCAGTTTACTGGGAATTTCAGACAAGATAACAGGTAGTTATAATAGGGCATTAATGCCTACTGGTTAAAAAAAAATTACCCAGAAAGATGACTGTGTGTCCTTCAGTGTCATTCTAAAGCACTAACAGGCCAGCCCAAGGGTCATCTAAAGGCCATGATTTAGCTTACTGTCACCTGTGGTTAGAGTCTAGACCCTGTAAAGTTAGGTCTTCATTTGTAGGAAATTGATAAGTAGCAAAGAATTTTTGTCTGGCAGAGATGTCAATGATTTCTGTCCACTGGAAAAGATAGTTCCAGAGGGTTATGATTTTACTGCTCATAGGACATTATTCAGTCTGGCATTTAAGCTATTAATAGCAACCTTACCTCAGCATCCTTTCCCTGACTGCTCTGTATATACTCAGCTTCTCATGTGTTCCTTTGATGCAGCTGTATCAGCCTGCTGGGTCCCTCATCTAGTGAGTTAAAGAAATCTTTGGCAGAGGCTCACGGTGTATTTGCATGAGAGGCATGCCTTTGACTTTTTGGAGACTATGATCTGACACTGCCTTTGAGGTAAGACCAGGGTGCTAAGGGGTCAAAGAAGAGGAGACCAAATCCAGGGTTGGGGGTTTAGGGACGATTTCTCAGAGAGGTCAGGTAAAGTCCAACATGAAGGGTGAAGAAGTGAGCTAGGCACAGATGGAAGTGGGGTGGGGGACTGGGTGGGGCTTTGCTCACACGAAGGCCAGAGGTGAAACAACCGCATTCACACTGGAAGCCCGAGGAGCTGAGTGGTGAGAGGCAGGGCTGGAGAGGGGAGCCATGGTCAGACCATGGGGACCTCGGTGCTACGCCAAGGAGCTCGGTCTTCATACGGAGGGCACTGGGGAGTCAGTAAGGAGTAAGACATGGCTGGATTCAGCCGTGGATTCACTGTCTCATAACCCAAGGGGAATCCCATTCATCTACAGACTAATTGTAGCCTGCTGAAGTTGCTTCTACAATTTCTATACAATTCTGGTTCCTTCCAGTTTGCTCTGCATTTAAAAGACATATCGGTGAATACATTTATGGAACAATTCTAAGCTTTAGCTGGATCACTGGAATGCCCAACAATGGAAGTTTACCATGTATAAAGTCTTCCTTTTCTAACTTGGTCAAAAGTAAAAATAGAAAAAGCAGAAGTGCCAAAAGAAAAAGAAAAGTAGGGCTGACATATATTTTGAACTAAAAATCTCAGCTCTCAGCAATGGGCATATCACAGCTAAAGGGGAGACTCCGGGGACCAGCTATTAGATGAAATTGCTTTGATCAGAAAGGTTGCCGCTCCCTTCAAATTTCCTTGGCCAGATGTTTCCATTTCAGCAATAAATTGTAAAACATTTTTGCATTTTTGGCACAAGGGAACATTTATTTTGTATAGCTTGCAGAGGACTTTCCAGCAATGATAGCACTTTTGTTTCTTGTTTCACTTATCTTCACGAGAGCCTATGAGGCAGGGAGGATGTGTGCTGTCACACACAGGGAAGCCAAGCTCTAGAAAGGATCAGTGATGTGCCTAGCCGTCACTGCAAATTAGTCACAGCCCAGAAAAGGAAGATCTTATCATCATGGCTTTGTCTGACATTATCACGGAAATTTCCCCTAGTAGGTATTTAATGAATGCAATAGATGAACAATTCTGTTCTTACTGTGCATGAAGTATGTAATCATACACCTATTTGTTCATTTACTTGTTTATTAAGTTCACTGAATTGTAAGCTCCACTAGAGCAGTTTTCAGTTTTCCATTGATTATTGGTCCTGAGACACCAAGTTTTAGGGCTATTTGTTACCTAATGATCCTGTGAGTCAGGAATTTGGGCAAAGCTCAGCTGTTCCACATGGTGTCAGCAGGGGTCTCTCAACTGCATCGTGCTCGTGGTTGAGTTGGACTGTGGGGTGGTTAATTTTCTGGGTCAACTTGGCTGGACCATGGTGCCCAGATATTTTGTCACGTGATATCCTAATGTTTTTATGAGTGTGCTTTTGGACAAGTTCAACATTTACATTAGTAGACTTTGAGTAAAGCAGATTGCCCTTCGTATCGTGGGTAGGCCTCATCCAATCAGTTGAAGGCCCAAATAGAAAAAAAGATTGACTTTTCTTGGGACTAGAAGTAATTTTCCAGTAGATGGCATTCAGGCTTGAACTGCAATGTTAGCTCTTCTGGGTCTCCAGCCTACTGGCCCACCTTGCAGATTTTAGATGTACCAGCCTCCAGAATCACAGGAACCAAGTCCTTAAATCTCTCCCTCCCCACATATATATGTGTATAATCTCCTGTTGGTTCTATTTCTTTGGAGAACCCTTACCAAGACAGACTAAAAGGTCTGTGAAGATTTTACCCACATGTCTGGTATCTGGTTGCTCCTCCATGTGGTCACTCTCTCTTCACATGGCTAGCTTGGACTTCCTCGCAGCATGGTGGTCTCAGGGTACTTAGACTAATTACATGGCAGCTGGGATGTAAGAAAAGCGAAAGCTTTCAGTCCTCTTAAACCTTTGGCTTTGAATCTCAGAATATCTCTTCCACTGTATGCTATTGCTCAAATCAAGTCACGCTGCCAGCCCAGATTCAAGGTGAGGATAAAGAGATTTCACCTTTTAATGAGAGGATTGACAACGTCTCATTGCGGAAGACATAGGGATGGAAGATATTATTGCAGCCATTTTTGGAAACAATCTGCCACAGGCAGGGACCATGTTTCATTCCTCATATATTTCCCAATCTCTTAGAGTTCTTGAGAATATTAAATGCAACAATGCATACAAAGAACAGAGCACAGTTAATATTCTTGAATAAATGTATGTACATATTTATGTATGTATGTATGTGTGCATGTATGTATGGAAAACATACCCAGTGTGTATAAACACGACTTCAAAGACCGATTGTGCCTTCATAGACCCATAGTTGACCCCAAAACATTTCTACACCTCACATTCACTCATAGATAGTTCTTTGAGAAACAAGATAGGGCTATAGTTAACAGCTTGGGCTTTGGAGTCAGACTATAGGGCTCCAGATTCAGACTCTATTACTTAGAAGCTGTGGGATCTTCAGTAGTTTCAGCATTCTCACCTATAAGCAGCTTACGTTTATAATACCCACTTCTTAGGATTGTTGGCTGCCTTACGAATGCAAGAGGTAATACAAGTAAAGGGCACAGTACAAGCTTAGCAACTTAGTAGTAACTTTATTAGTCAATTAATTATAAATGATTAATATTATTAGACTAATGCCTCTATTTATGTACTGCCTGCTACAGTGTATTGCTCTTCTTGTCTGTCCACGCATAGTCTTTCTCTCTCTCTCTCTGAACTCTGCCATTCCATCTGTGACAGTCTTAGCAAGCCACCACCATGCCACCTCATTTGAAGTTGTGTGTCAATGGGCTTGGACATTGGGAGGAAGATGAATAAGAGCTGGTGTTGCTCCATGTTATCATTTCCCCTGACCACTGCTTGGGTGCCTCCTACAGCTTCTCCTCCACTCCCGCTCCCATGGCCTGCCTCCTGGGGATGATTTTGAAACCATCTATATTAAAGTAATGTAAGGCAAGAACTTCTGTAGAAGTCTGATTTCTATAGAAGTATAGGTGTAACTAAAAATCAATTAACCGTTGTTTCCTAGCTTGCCTTTCTGTAATTGCTTATTGCTTAGGAGTCATGTATCTCCAGCTGTCACAGGATTTGTAACTTCCCTAATCACTTCTATAGATAACATCACTATTATAAAACCTAAGACTGGTCTTTGAGATATTTTCCAGACTCTGCATTGGGGTGGACCAACTGATGCCAATCAGACCAGTGGCCATACATGAGAACTGACTCAACAGGTCCTGTGACCCTCTACCCAGGAACTATCTTAGCACAAGAAGACAATTTCTGCTTCCCAATCCTATGAGTTCATCCTTAGCGGATCAGCAATACTGATACTGTAGCCCCCTGCTCACCAAACCATCCTTAAAAATCCTAGTCTCCAAATTCTTGGGGAGATGGATTTGAGAAATTCCTCCCATCTCTATGCATGGTGTCCTGCAACATTACACTCTTTCTCTGTTTTGACCTCTGACATCTCAGTGTATTGGCTTCCTTCTGTGCAGAGGGAAATAGAATCCGATTGGGCAGTAACACTTTCAGGCAGACATTGTTTGGTGGTGGTGGCTGGTGGTTGGCCAGGACCTCAATGTGCTCATTTCACAAAGTCTGCATCATGGGTGGCTCTGTCAACTGTCTAAGAAGCAGGATGTATGGCTGGAAGTTGGTCTTGCCCCTGACCAACAGCAGGTTGCCTGCTGTCCTGAGCTGCAAACCTTCAGTTCTTTGTCGGTATTATATTCTATCTTTATTTTTCTTATTTTTTTTAAATTTAAAATGTCCAGTCTCCCAAGCTCTCTGTCTCTCTGTTCTCCATTCTGCCAACTCTGAACCTGCCAACTTTCCCCACTGCCATTGAGATAGACTCAAAGTTTATGCTATTGGTAATTCAAACCTACCTGGAGATCTTATAGTCAGTTCAAGCTAATACACAAAGATTGAACAATCCTTTTCCATTGAAGGGAAGAAAAAAACAAATGGATAAAAATGGCTTTTTAAATCAAACTGCCACCAACCTGTTTGATCCAACACTTAGGTCCACAGGCTTAACTAGGTTAGGCCTCAGGGCAACTAAAGTTGAGATATACTAAACAGACCAGTTTTGTCAGAGGCAATTTGGGTCCAGTAATCTTTTATAAACCGAGGAGTTCCTATCAGAACCTCAGGGTAGAGTTGTGAGGAGAAAGGTATTGGAACTTTGTTTGTGTTTGCCTGTGTGTGTGTGTGTGTGTGTGTGTGCGCGCACGCACACTCTTGTGTGGGGTTATGTGTGTGCCTGTGTGTAGGTTTCTTTTGTGGATGTCCACGTATTATTTGTCGTGTCTGCATGGTACCAGACTGGCTTATAAGTCAAATTGCACCCCTAACTTACTTAAAAGGAAGCCAAATTCCTCTGTATTTCCTGTGAATTTAGTAAACTTTGGTGAATAAGTTGGCTTATTTAAAGAAGAAGTGTGAATGGGGAAGTGAAAGTGGAAATGCTTTCAAATTGTCGGCATTCATTTTTTCCTATGATCCTGGACCTTTTTGATGTGCTTAAAATGTCAGTGTTTGACCCAAAAGTCATACAGCTGTAAACCCAGCCAAAAGCAAAATGGTCTGTGTTTGTATCATTTCTGATAAGTTAGATTATCCTTGTCAGTCTCAGGATAATGGCTAAATCTCCTGAGCACCAGCACTGCCCCCTCGGGCGCCCCAACTGCTATGAGCTTTTGCTTGGGCTGAACTGGTTAGTCCTCCTGAGCCAGCGGCCCTCAGGATCTTGGTTGATGGTCCTGATTTATTCTCAGCTATGGATACTTTTTCTAGGAAGTCATTGTGAGGGGCCCGAATTTTAACTTGGAGGTGCACTCAAAAGGGTCTTTCCCATTCATTGCCTCTTCTTCTTCCCCAGATTTCTCTGAACTGGCTTTTGTGGGCATTTGTGAAAGGAAAGAGGAAACTAAACTGTCCTGTTTGTAGATAAATAAGAGACTGAGTTGCTCAGCTCCAAAGAGAAAGGGCATTTTCCCCGTCCCAGCCAAAGGTACGCCTGTGTGACTGCGGGTGCAAGAGGGAGTGCCTGCGGTGACTGCCCGCGGTGTGACATGGCCCCATAGGGAATCCCCAACGAAATTAATTAAAGGAAGGCTCATCCAGGAAACATGCAGAAGAGCCGATCACTCGGCGTTTTGAGCCCTCTTGGAGGTGTTAGACCTCTGGAGAGAGAACCTGAGGCACACGTGAGAGGCGGGAAACGACTCAGTGGTGAGACCCTGTGCAGTCCTGCCACAATCAGCACACTCTGATCCGATACACTGGCCCCTAGACCACAGTTCGGTTGCTTCTTGTAAATAAAGATGGGAAACCGATCCTCTAACTGTGAGGAAAGACAAGAAGAACGAACCCATCTGGGCACCCCTGTTGGGTTACGGCACCTCTGCTCTCAAGTACGTGCACAAACGGGAAGACCCAAAGGTGTGCCAGGCAGGCCAGGACTGCTGCTGGCTCATATTCTGTCTTTAAGGACCCCAAGGACATCCTAGATTTCTGGATTAGGCACTGAAGTGGAGATGAATGAGTCTGGCGTTGAATTGTGGCTTTGGCTTGAGTTGTGTGCACCTGGGTTTTTTTGGCTCTTGTGTCTCATTATGTCAGACAAAAGCTCTTATCAGTCATTTGTTGTTCCTATAGTTTTTTCTTTATCTAGATTATGAAGAGCGAGTAGGTTTTGGCAAACCATTATTTGATTTATGGCAGGTAGCTCCCTGATTGCCAAGATTCTTATATTTATCAGGGTTAGGACTGTCAAGATGTTAATATACAGAGTTACCTACTCTTCAGAATGTAGGTATAGTAGGGCTGCCATATATGCTTGTTCAGGTTTGGCACTGCACAAGGGTGCCCAGCCAAGTGGACTGGTATGGGCTAAAATCCAGCCCATGCTTGGCTCAGCAAGCCAGCCACCCTGGCTCAGTTTGAAGATCACCTTTTTCTAATTTGCACAAACTCATGATATGGATGTGCAGCAGCCCTGCTTGGTAGGAGATGTTGAAGGGTTTACCTTATACAGAAGGTAGAAAATAACGTTGGCAATTAGAAGCTGATCTTCAGCAGGCTTACGCTCAAGAGGACAACTGACACGAAACAACAGCTCAAGCCAGAGCTATCAAGACTTCTTTCTTCCTTTCAACTTCACTGCCAATGCATCCCCAGAATGCCTGGATAGCATGCATTTTATCTAAGTCTGCACCAGAATGAGTATCAGTTTCCATTCTCCACCATAAATGACTCTTGATGGGTGTGGGAGCTCAGGCTTAGTGTCTCGCTGATTTAAAAAAAAATCTAAGCCTATGAAACTTTATGCTCACATCAGGAATTGGTGTTTTGTCAGGGGTCAAGATGTCACATGCAGAAACAGGCAGCTCAAATTCCTAGTGCTGCTCTTCCTGAAAGTTGGCTGATTGGTCTAAGGGATGACAGAATGATCCTTGCCTTTATAGCCTATTGTTTCCTCCTTTTTACAGAGTTTCAAATTCATTTATTTATTCAATAGACATTTATCGCAGGAGGCAGTCCGGTCTGGCATCGTGCAACCTGAGTTCAAATACAGGCTCCACCACTTGATATCTGACTAACCCTGGGCAAGTTATTTCACTTTTTTCTGTCTTAGTTTCTTCATCCATAAAATGATAACAGTATTCTCTACTGCAACGGTGGTTGTGATGACTAAAGGAGTTAATTAGTGTAACTTTTGCCTGACACAGTGCCAGCCCTCACTAGATGTTAGCTCTTGTTTATGGAGCACCTACAATGTGCCAGGCACAGGGAAATCATTGAGAACAGCCTAGGCAGCTGTGTTGTGTATTCTAAGCTCTATGGGAACTTACTATCCAGTGGGGGACATGAGACAGGTAACTCTATCACTGTACTATAGGGCAGGATATCAGTTTCTCAAACTTTAGTGAGTATAAGAAGTGCTTGGGCTGGGCACAGTGGCTCACGCCTGTAATCCTAGCACTCTGGGAGGCTGAGGCAGGAGGATCATTTGAGCTCAGGAGTTTGAAACTAGCCTGAGCAAGAGTGAGACCCTGTCTCTACTAAAAAAAAAAAATAGAAAGAAATTAGCTGGACAACTAAAAAAAATATAGAAAACATTAGCCAGGCATGGTGGCACATGCCTGTAGTTGCAGCTACTCGGGAGGCTGAGGCAGGAGGATCACCTGAGCCCAGGAGTTTGAGGTTGCTGTGAGCTAGGCTGATGCCACGGCACTCTAGCCCAGACAACAGAGTGAGACTCTGTCTCAAAAACAAAAACAAAAACAAAAACAAAAAGGATGCATATTCTCAGAACCCTTCTCCCAAGATTTTGGTGAAAGTCTGGGGTGGGGTTAGATAAAATGCCTTGCTTTTTCAAATCTTCTGTCAGTTAGGTGGTTGTGACAAATGATTTGGCCAAGATAAATCATGGCCAGCTTCCTGATGAGGCTGTACTTGCGTTGGACCTCACCAGTTAAGGTTAACAGAGGAAGAAGGATGTTCCTGGAGCAGAGAACAGCAGGAATCATGTCCCCTGGTCAGATTCTCTGACAGAACTAACACTGGTGTTGCCTCAGGCCCGAATCTCGCTGAGGGAAGGAATTGGTTGAAAGAAGAACACTTGTCTTCTTACTGAACAGCTCATTTTTTCCTTCCTTAACCCTCTGAGCTGCTGCTATCAAGGTATTTTTAGGCAGTTCACATGAACTAATAAGCCAAGGCAGGAATGTGTCAGGGAGACAGGCAGGGTCACACGGCAGTCAGCAAGCGAGTGACAGCGGTTCACGGCAGTCCCCTCTTACCCCTGAGCTCTGCAGTAGCTTTTTGAAACTGGCACTATGTGACTTAGAAATGGGCCAAAAGGCAGCTATTAACACTCCACTGATGGGCTTAGTGTAATACCCAAAGGGGCTCTTTGGAGCTGGCCGTGGCCATTTGTCCTGTAGAAGTCCTTTATGTGGCTCACCCTTTATCTGACCTCAAAATCAATAGTTTCACCCTTGAAAGAAGGGTGAAATATCAAACATTCAAACAATTCCCCTGGTGAGGCGGCAGAGGGGAAAGGTGACATGAAGGTGTACACCTAATAAATACTAGGTGGAACCAACTGAAATCCATGGAAGTCTCAGGACTAGCAAGGGAGAAGGAGGGACAGTGGGATTCAGGAAAAGTTCTAGAAAGAGAAGAAGAAATATAATATTCAAGTCTAACTTTGGAGGGGACAGTGCAATTCTCATCAGAATAATATTAGCTGCAGAAATGAGATGCATTTTGATTTGAAACAGAAAGATGGGTATTTTTTCCCACGATCATTGATTCTTTGTAACTAGGGTGACCAACTTGTCCCAGATGGTCTGAAACTTTCCTGATTTTCAAACTGTAAGTCCCATGTTCTACAAATCCTCATGGTCTTGGAAAAGTGGGATGGTCGGTCATCCTGCTGGTAACAAAGGCGTCCTGCCCTCAGTGCCTCTGACACCCAGCAGAATGCAGAGAACAGGGAGTTAGTTCTTGGCTTTTGAGTTTCAAAACCTGGGTCCAGACATGAGGAGGGATGTGTGTAAGATCGTAAGATCACGCGAGAGCAAGGCTTCTCCCTCAGATCAGATAAAGATTCCGAGGTGAGGATGAAGGGAAGCACAGACAAGGAAGAGCTCTTAGACCAGTGCCATCCAGTAGAACTTTTGAGAGTGACAGAAGTATTCTGTAATAAAAACCATGTCATGCAATTTTGCTTGATTTAAATTTTTTGATGGTTGATGCTGAGTGGTGCTACTCCCAGATAGAACTGGGGAACCAAGAGCAGAGAGCACCCCAGCATCATTGCCAGGAGATGAGAAGACTCCGGAGGTCTCTAAGCCAATAAGGACGGGAGCAGAAGGTAAATCTGTGCAATGAGTCCGGACAGACCAGCCCAAAGCTGCCTTACAGAGCTTTCTGAGATTGCAGCATGGCGTGAGCAGTCGTGTGTTTCCTGTGTACTGTGGATTAACCCAGATATCATATGTGACGTTGGCAGATCTGCTGGCTAAGAACAAGGGAGGGCACAGACATGACCACACAGACCAAAGACTAAGTGATAGGCGAGGCCATCTCAGTGGACAGGGAACAACGTGGAACAGCATGGAAGGACAGACGCCCTCTCTCTCACCCCTGCCATCTTGTCTCCCTATTACCTCCCTGGAACAGGGGGAGGCTGAGAATGGACTGAGACTAAATTTCTGTCATCAGAAGGACAGAGATTTAACAGAAATGTTAAGTTCAGATATAGGAAAATAAGGTTAAATTTTATTTTAACAGAGTTTACGGACTGAGACTTACATGCTCCACACTATGGAATAGTGACACGTCCTCTTGCCTAGCATTGTGCCAAGTGCTTGACAAACATTATCTAGTAGAAGTTTACACAACAATCTACGAAGGAAATACTGTTCTTACCTCATTTTATAGTTGAGGCAACCCAGGCCCAAAGAGCTCTTCTGACCTTCCCATAGACACATAAGGCTGATAAACATTGAAGTCAAGATTTTATTCTAGGTTTGTCTCCTCCCCCAAATACTTAACCTCTATCCCCGTTAGAATTGACTGCTTTGTCTGCTTCAAATCCTATTTTCTTCTGGAAACAATGCCCCCTTCTTCTTTTAGAGATGGCTTACCTCACTCCAAACACATAGTATTTAGTGGCTGCTGCCAACTAACCAGGATAACTATCTCCCCGGCCACAGAGGTTAGCAGATGAGGAAGAAACAATGATACCCATTCAAACCCTGTTTCTGTTTCCTTTTGGGCACACAGTGAGGCTGTATTTTCCAGCTTTAATTGCAGTTCAACGGGCATGTGAATGAGCTCTGGTCAACGGAATGTGGGAACATGTGATGCGTGTCGTTCATGGGGCGGGGGTAGGTATAAGGAAGCAGAGGCATAAATCGAGTTGGAGAATTATGTCTAGGAATGGACATGGGTGTGGTTCCTGACACATAGTATTGATTAATCGCAAATAGAACACAAGAGATACTATATTTAAGCCAACGAAATGACAAGCCCAAATTTAAAAGAAAAAAAAGCCTTTGATTGTTGAAGCTGTAAAATAACCTTTGATCTCTAAACTTGTTCCAGGAAGAACCAGGGTCTCGTAACTGTGGAGCTTCCTGAGAGAACATGCTGGTCGGCGTCCAGCTCAGACTTGCAAAGGAGAGTGACAGACAAGAGTCGTTCCCCAGAGACCAGCATTAGATCAAATCAAGGAACTTTCTCCAACCCTAGGATTTCAGAATTGCTATGGGCAAGGACTGCTTCTTCCATTCTTGCCTTGATTGAATGGGAGTCTTAATTTTGGATATCGTCTTCCTACTCCACCAACGTGTAGGGGGGAGGTGAACAGGTGGGTGCACTGTGCAGAGACAATGTTGTGTGGTCAACAAACCCGGTTTCCTTTTCTTCTTAGTCACCCAGCAAGCCTATACTTTTATTTTCTTTGCAATTTGGTGGTACTATGTGACTGAGGTCTGGTCGATAGAATGTGTGTGGGTAGTGAAGAGAGGTGCAAGACAGAGTCCCAAAAGCGGGGCTGTGCAGACGTTTGGGTAAACAGAAGGCAGAAGTTTGTAGATAGAATGAGGAAGGATTTTCTGTTGCTGCAGACTTAAGCTGATTCCTGGTGAGAACTCCTGAGTTTCTAGACAGAGCTACCACTGTGCAGATTATGTACTATACACAAAGGCGCCTGGCTGTCAGGGCAAGTGAAGGCTAAGTTCTAGGCCAGGCTCCACTCACCCAGCTGTTTGTCCTGGCACTAGGCATCATCTACCTGGGGCAAGGGGCACCTGCATCTCCATACAAATGCCTTCTCCTCTTACAGCCAAGTGCCTGCAGGACTTAGCCTGCTGGAGTGAGACACAAGTTTTCCTCTTGTGCCAGGAAGCACCTTTTTCTAATTTGCACAGAGGTACCATATGAGGTAGAGTGGTGGCGCTTTCTCTGAATGTTTTTGACATCTGCTGGAGGCTGCCATGTCTGACTTTTGACCATGTCCCACAGTGACCTTGCTTTTATAGGTGGCAGAAGCATGACACATTGTTTGGCTCCTCAAGTATTTTCTGTTTGAAACCAAAACATATAGCTTCACTTTCAAGGAAGTATTGAGTGACATGATCTACTTCTTTCCCCAGCTGCTTCTTACCATTTATGGTAGGCTCACAGGAAATCTGCATCCTGACAGCTCTTTGAATGTTCTGACAGCTCTCAGAACTCCCAGGAACTGCTGGAAACGCGTGTTCATCTTTGTTATGATCGTCTTTCTTCTTGCCTCCTTGATTTGGTATTTCTAGTAAACCTCCTCATTAAAGCAGTATTAAGCTAACTCATAAATATGGATATAGTCTTCTTAATTATCTGTTGATGGATATGGACTCTGATACATTTACATAATGAGCTTTTAAAACATGCAGATGCATTTTACAACGAGACTCAGGTGGGGCTGGGTGAAGCGGAAAACTCAGAGGAAAAACAAACTCCCTCTTGACAACACCAAAGGCTCCTCTTTAGATAATGTCTTACGTTTGAGGGAACAAATTTGTATGGTTGAGGAGCTTAGCTCCAACCTACAGATTTCAGAGAATATCAGGGATGTTTGTCAAGTTAGAAGAGAGCTGAAGTGAAATGGAATTACATCATGTTCCAAATGCTGATGGCGAAGCCAATAGATCAGAACAAAGGTGGTATAGCAGCCCAAACCTGGGAGCCATATTGGTGTGGCAAACATTACTATGTGCACTGATGTCTGAGCTCCAGTTCCCCTTCACTTCGGGCACATGGGAGGGGCACACTCTCTGCCCATGAGATGTGCTCTGACCAATGAAAGATGAGCAGAGGTGAGGTTGGCCACTTTTGGACAAAAACATTTAAGAGCTGCTTTGCAATTTTCCACGTCCTTCTTCTTTTGCTGCTGGTCTGGACACATCAGCCTGATTCCTAGGGTGGGAAAGTCTCACTAGAGCAGAGACCATGCCCATATATGTGGGCTCTGTGGCACAAGCTAGAAATGAACCTTTGTTGTTTTAAAGTACTGAGATTTGGGGTCCTGTTTGTTATAGCCACAAAACCATGCCCATCCTGACTGATGAAATTTGGACCAGGGACTTGTCATGCTATTCCAGAGACAATCCCCCTTGGAAGTTTGAATCTAACAGCTCTATTCTGAAGGAGTTTTGTGGTTGAGAAACATATTGAAGAGGCTCAAACAAACTTCCTTTCCCTGTTCCCCAAAAGAAACTATTCATCTGGGCTCCCTAATTCTTATACCTAAAAGAGAAGAGAGTCATTCCAGTTTTACTGGGCTGCCTGATATTTTTTCCCAGCTTGAATAGAGGCTCCCGAAGGCTGCTGCAATTTGGCATTCAGAATAAGTAAATGCAATGAATGCATCTGACCATCTGAAGGGATGACGATGAGTGGTGATTTGATACATTCATTCTGTTAAAAAAATTGAGCTCCCTCAGATGAAAATTGCTATATAAATCTTTACTTGATGTAATATCCGGACAGAGGAGAAAATTAGAAACTAGTGACACCAAAAGAGTCCCAAATTAGAAATTGGTTTTCATTCACAGAAGCAACATAGGAGCTGGATGTGGTTTCTGGACTTGTCAGAATCAATAGGTCCCAGAGTGAGAGAGAAATTATTTCTGTCCTTGCAACCCAAATGAGATAAAATGAACAAACTTTTTTCTATTTTCATACACTTTTCTAAATGCCCTATTTATGTAACTCATTTATTCATTACAAAGCCTAGTGAGGTACCCTCAATTTAAATCCGAGGAAACTGAGGCACAGGCTGGAGGCTGTGGCTCACACCTGGAACCCCAGCACTTTGGAGGCTGAGGTGGGACACTTGCTTGAGGCCAGGAGTTAGATACCAGCCTGGACAATATAGTGAGACCTCATCTCTATAAAAAATAGCAATGTTAGCTGGGTGTTGTGGTGTGTGCCTGTAGTCCCAGCTACTCGGGAGGCTGAGGCAGGAAGATGGCTTGAGCCCAGGAGTTCAAGGTTATAGTGAGCTATGATGATGCCACTGCCAACACCTTGATTTTGGAGTTCTAGCCTCCAGTGCTGCGAGACAATACATTTCTATGGAATTCTGTCACAGCAGCCACCAGGTACCCCCACAGGGACTCTGCTTCCACCAAGCGGTGTTTCTAAGTGACGAGGCTGCCTGATGGACGTACGGACTCCTTTAAGGAAATGACAGGGGCAGGAGTCAGGAAGGGCTGTTTCATTGCCTAGAAAGTGATGAAAAACTGTGGTTGAGGATGTGGAAAGGAAAGTTTGCACTTTCCTTGACGTGGAGGAGAAATACAGATTAAAAGCATTTGGGAAGGTAGGGAAAAAGGAAATCAGATCCAAGATAGGAAGAAACAGAAACAACAGTTAGTTATCCTGTACCTGAGGGTGACATCTCAGTAGGGTTTTCTTAGGTAATGGGCACAGCATGCGCATACACGTAAACACGCATATGCATGCATGCAGCTCGTGTACTCAGCAACAAACCTGTGTTTTATTTTTGTTCCCCATGGTTTCCTTTGTGCCCCCAGATTTATCATCACACAGGAATTTCTAAGTAATTTTTAGGACCAGACCAAAAGATCAAGCGTCAAATGTCTCACTGAAACTGTGCTTGTTGATCGTGCTGTAAAGGATCAGCGTTTCCATCATTCTTTGCTTCTATGGAGAGGCCCAGTCTACAGTGGATGGAGTATTTAGGAGTATCAGCAGTAACTCTTGAATGAATAGTTATCTGGCTTGCTTTTCTTTTTACTCGTCTATTTTCTAATAGCCCAAAAGCCCTTCTGTCCCTTGCCTCTGGACATGTAATCACACTCCAACATCAATAGATACAAGTCCCTGAGGGCTGCAATTCCAACTGCCCCCTCAATCCAGAAAAGTCCACTCCAGCACCCTAAGACCCTAGATTCTTATAAAAGTCCACTGGTATCCCAGGAGTTGGGATGGTTGGCAAGGGATATCATGCTTGCCAGTCACAGCTTGGGCAATGGGGTAGGGGAGGTTTACAGTGAGGGGTAATAAGAGAATAGAAGGAAACTTTGAGTGTCCCCTTCACCTCCTGTCCCTTACATCAAATAGGAGTGACGAAGAGTGTGATCTTAAGTAATTTTAATGGATATGATTCTTTCTAGGACTTTAGAGATCGAGGAGAATAGAATTCATGGGGAAAGTCCTCAAGGCCAGACAAAGCTCAGGCAGGGGAGACATGTGGTAGACAATGGAAAACAAGAGCCAGTGAAACAGTGGAAAGGGCCAGAGGAGGCGAAGGTGTCTGTGGCTGAGCCTTGGGGGTGATTTCATTACTTGGATCTTCTATCATTCCACAATTCTCAAGAATCACATTCCTATCCAAAGCACCAATCTTTTAGGCCAATACTGGGTTTCTTAAATGCTTTCTCTCCAAGTTGAGTTGGGGGTGGGAGTGGTGGGTAGAAAGAGTTTTAAAAGGAAACTTGGTGAGAGGGTGAAACCTATGTTTCAAATCTCTTACCTGTCCAGTAGTGGATGCTAAATCCTCATTAATTATGGGTTTTCTCCCAATCCCTAGGTTGTGTCTAACTGGGGGCTTCCAAAGAGCTGAAATATTGATGGGGGGTCAGGAGAGGGAACATGGCTGGTTCTTCATCCCCATCTGTGTATACAGGTAGTCACTAATATGCTCTCATTTCCATCTGGCCTTCCACTAAGAGTCCAGCCAGATGGCCACCTGTCTGCTTAGGCACCCCACTCAGCTGGGTCTCTACAGCTCAAAGCTGAGGCTGGGAGCCAAGGAACTCTGCCAGCCTTTTCCTGTGTTTGCTCTCTTCTTCCAGCCATGGAAGCCAGGTGCATGTCTTTCCCTGTTAGCTGGTCCCCCCAGCCCAGCTGGAGTTTTTATTGTTCCTCTCCCGAAGACTGGTATGGGGGCACCTAGTCAGGAAGCAAAAGCTCTTCTCAGGGACACATATATCTAGGTCTCATGCTTTCCTTGCATCCTTTTTGAGCCCTAGCCCACAGAACTTTGAGCTAGTCTCAGGTGAGGAAAACTGATTGTGACTGATCTCATATCCTTCAAAAACTACGTGGCATAAAATGTATGCCCTGATTTCTTCAAGGATTTTGTCTAAATTTTTAGTATGTAAAAGCCAAGGCTTTGATGATTTTGCTTTCCTGTTTCTGCTTTAACAATCCTTCCTTGAAGCTGTAAATAGAACAACCTATATGGGACCTGAATGGTAGGAAGGTTCTGGAGGTCACAGGAAGTTTAGAGCAAAATATCATCAAATTACAATGTCATGCTAAGATGCTTTGGAGTGTAGACCTATCCTGGGAGCAATGTGGGAGACAGTGATAGGTTTGAGATTGTTTGGATTGGAATAAGGCTGGATTCAGGGAAACGGGAGCCATGGAAATGGTCCAGGCAAGAGACGGTTGAGGCCTGGCTTAAATGGTGGGATTAGAGAGGACATAATAGCGTTTTGAGATGTATAAGATGTGGTGTCCATAAGATTTGGTGACTATCCAGCCTTGTATCCCTGGAATAAAGCCCACCTGGTCATGGTGAATTATTTTTTTGATATGCTGCTAAATTCAATTTGCTAAAATTTTGTTTAAGATTTTTGCATCTATATTCATGAGGGATATAGGTCTGTAGTTTTATTTTTTGTTGTGTCCTTTCCTGGCTTTGGTATCAAGGTGATATTGGCTTCATAGAATGAGTTAGGAAGGATACCATCTTTCTCAATGTTGTGGAATAATTTCTGTAGTATGAGTTCTTCCTTGTATGTTTGGTAAAACTCTGAAGTGTAGTTGCCTGGTCTGGGACTTTTCCATTTTGGGAAGTTTTTAATTGCTGCTTCAATTTCTGAGCTTGAAATTGGTCTATTCAGAAATTCTGTTACCGCCTGGGTGAACTTAGGGAGGTTGTATGTTTCCAGGAATTTGTCCATTTCCTCTTCATTATGTAGCTTTTGGGCATATAGGTTTTTATAGTAATCAAAAATAATGTTTTGTATTTCCGTGGTGTCTGTTGTGACCTCTCCTTTTTCATTTCTAATTGAATTTATTAGAGTCCTTTCCCTTCAAATTCTTCTCAATCTAGCAAGAGGGCTGTCAATTTTGTTTATCTTTTCAAAAAACCAGCTTTTGGTTTTGTTGATCTTTCATATAATTCTCTTGTTCTCAATTTCATTTAGGTCTGCTTTGATCTTAGTTATTTCTTTCTTCTACTAGTTTTGGAATTGATTTGCTTTTCCTCTTCGAATTTTTTGAGACTGTTTATTAGATTGTCGATTCTTAATCTTTCTGTTTTTTGGATGTGAGCATTTATTGCTATTAGTTTTCCTCTCAGGTATGCTTTTGCCGTATCTCACAGGTTTTGATAACTTGTGTCTCTGTTATCATTTAGTTTGAAGAAACTCTTGATTTACCTCTGTATTTCCTCCTTGACCCAATAGTTATTCAAGAATAGATTGTTTAATTTCCATGACTTTGTGAGGTGGTATTTCTGTTGGAATTGAACTCTAATTTTATACCACTATGATCAGAGAAGATATATGGTATAATTTCTATTTTTTAAAAAATTTGTTGAGGTCTGATTTGTTGCTGAATGTTTATGGCAGCACAATTCACTATTGCAAGGATTTGGAAACAACCAAGTGCATGTCAATTCATGAGTGGATTATTAAAATTTGTTATATGTATACAATGGAATATCACTCAATTATAAGAAATGATAGTGAGCTGATACCTCTTATATTTTCCTGGATTGAGCTTGAGCCCATTATCCAAAGTGAGGTATCACAAGATCGGAAGAATAGGCTCCATGTGTACTCGCCATCAAATTGGCACTAACTGATCAACACTGTGGTGTTCACATGGTAGTAATATTCTCCAGGGATTGGGGGTTGGGGAGGTAAACTCACAACTAATGGATGCAGTCAACATTGTAGAGGGAAAGGACATGCCTCTAATCCTCACTTGAGTGAGGCAACGACATAAAATGTAGCCAAAATGTTTGTACACTCATAATATCCTGAAATAAAAAAAAAAAGATTTGGTGACTATCTGTATGTGAAGAATGAGAGAGTAGGTGGGCTCTAGGATCCTTTTCAAGTTTCTGGCTTAGGAGACTGGATGTATAGGATCACCAACCAAAGCAAGGAATGTAGGATGGAGAACAGGTTTGGGTGGCACACTCTGCAAAAAAGAGGCTAACTCATTTAATAGAAAGAGCATGTGCTCTGTAGTCAGTGTATTATCTATTGCTGTGTAACAAATTACCACAAACTTAGTGTCTTAAAACAACACACATTTATTATTTCACAGTTTCTGTGTGCGAACTCACACATAGAACTCTGGGCAGGGTTTGGTGAGTCATCTACTTCAGGGTGTCTCATGAGGCCACAGTCAAGGTGTTAAACTGGGCTGGGTTCTCATGCGAAAGCTCAGCTGGGGAAGGTTCAACTTCTAAGCTCACTTACATGGCTGTTGGCAGGCTTCAGTTCTTTTAGGGCTGTGAACAGAGGTTGCCTTCATTTCTGTGCCATGTAGGATTACCCAACATGGCAACTTGCTTCATCAAGGCTGGCAAGGGAGAGTGTCAATAAAGAGAGCCTGCTAGCAGGGTGGAAGTTACTATCTCTTATCACCTAATCCCAAGAGCAACGTTCCAACCCCTTTGCCATATTCTGTTCATTGCAAGCAAGTCAGTAGGTCTAGTCCACACTCCAGGGGAGGAGACTACATGAGGACACAGAAGCCAGGATTATTGTGGGCCAACTGAGAGCCTGTCTGCCACATTCAGACAGACTTGGAATTGAATTCTCCCTTTGCTAGGTGGTAACTTTGATTAAGTCCTTTAACTACTCTCAACTTGTTTCCTCATCTGTAAAGTAGGGATATTACTACCCATCTCATTGGATGGCTGAAAGGTTGACTAAGACAATACACATACCAAATCTAGCACATTCTCTTTCCTCCTACCATGTTGATTGACAACTTTCCAGATGGTTCCCTGTCTATCAGCCTGAGGCTCCGAGTGATGACTTTGGCAGTGAACTGGGCTTACCCCCACCCCAACTGACAGCAAGAGTGAGAAATGAACCTTTGTGATTATAAACCACTAAGATTTTGGAGTGGGCATTACTGCAGCAAAACCTAGCCTATGCTGATGAATATAACCTTCTAAATGGGTTCGCATTCTATTGATTTATTGTCGATTCCTTTACCATGATGGTTTACAGCATTTTAGGACTTCCACGAGCTGTTTTTCATACTGGCTTCATTTTCTAATACTGTCATTTGGGTGCCACAGGAAAGAAAAAAACCAGATCTCTTTCTACTTTATTGTTTGCCTAAAGGCCCAATTTGGGTTGTGGTAGGAGGAGCTGTCTCAGATAAGGGCTGTCATTTCCCAGCCTTTGCGGGATTCTACTCCAACAGGCTGAGTAATTTGTTAAAGACTAAAGGGATGGGGAGAGGATGAAATGTCACCAGCAAGCAGAAAACATGCTCACAGGGTTTCTTCTTGTATGTCTGGCAAGATTTTTAATTGTTTCTAAAGAAACTACCCGACTGATGTTAACCATATGGAACTGTTAAAACGTGGGGTAACAGAATAATACAGTTGGATCATGTTTCTTTAGTTGTCTGTAAAATGGCATGTAATTTGTAAACCAAAAATGGTGCTTAAAGCAACAATCTCAGCAAGGTTCTTCATTTGAAATTCCTCTAAATTTTTTTCCAAAAACTATTCCAAATGGATGGCATTCTTTAAAATATTTTATCTTAATGGCATTCCTTAAAGGACCACATCACTTGCAATTATATTTTCTGAGTCTAATCCTCTGCCTAATGCTATGGATTATGGGTCCCCCACCACCTGGCCACACACACACACTCTGTATTATGTAGTATGTTTTTCCTCTTAGGGCTCCGGGGGTCCCTATTCGGTCACCATTTCGACAGATTTGCTCCATTCCTGCTCTGGGCAGCAAGACTGTGGTTCTGGCGTCTATATAAACTTTCCAGAAGGTATTCTTTTAACTTGGGTTTTACAGACTTAATTTAGGGTAAGGATAAATCCCACAAAATGCAAAGAAAAGTATACAGTTAAGGAATGGTTAAATGAATGTGCCGCATACAATAGGCCACAAGTAACATATGGCTTTAGACACAGTGTGATTCTGGCACTAATTACAAATCCCTTCCTGAATTACAATTGGGAAGGATTCTCTCCAGGAGGGCCTGGAGGAAGTTTCAGTTTTGCTCTGGCTCTAGAAGCTCTTCTTTTAGGGTCCTGTATCTATTTAATAGTTCTCTGACTCTCGTTAGGCATTTCTGCATTCTACAGTGGCCCATGTCTGTTGTAAGGGGAGTCCAGATAGGCACATATTTGGGTCAAGGCTACTGAACTAACTACAGAGAGCTTTCTGTCTGTTTGTCTGTCACTCTGTCTCTCCCTGTCATAGCTCAAAGTTTAGGATTTAATGCAACAGAAATTGAGAGACTTTCAATCTCAAGGGCTGAAACAGATTTTCTTTTATTTGGGGTTTTTTTTTTTTTTTTTAATTCCTATTGGATAAATAAGCGGGGCCCCTGAAATTGTGCCAACACACTCTTTTCAAATGAAAACATACTCTAAGCTAGAGCTTCTCCCACTTTGGTGTACTTAAGAGTCACCAGGGGTGCTCGTTAAAGATACTGATTTCCAGATTCCACTCGAGACTATTCAATCAGAATATCAGAGAGTGGAATTTGGAAATCTACTTTTTCAAACAAAGTTTTGAGATGATTCTGAGGCTATTGGTCAGACAACCCCTTTGTGAAAAATTTCTTATCAGGTGCCCTCATCAGAGGAATTAAGGTTCCATGGGATTTCCCAACTTTGGTTGGGAAATAAATATATCCTGGTCTGAGTGATATTTGAAAGTCTCTCCATTTCTCAAAAGGCTTTACCCTTAGGTGGTTTTCTCACTCCGGCTTTCCGAGGGACCTCACTAAATTCTTGCTGTTCAGTTGAGTGTCGTGTGTACTTCATTCACCCAAGAAACGGTAGCAGTGCTCACGCCCAGAATTCTGGAATGTGGAAGAGACATGAGCCCATCGTTTTTGTCCCAGCTGAGCAGTATCTGGGAGGGTCAGCTTTTTGAAGATATTTCTTTACATCTTACTAGAGATATTTCCAAATAAATGCCCCAAAAGATTGCAAACTCCTGAAAGGCAGCAATAACAAAACTCCTATGCATCCCTGATAGCATTATTAACCTCCGTTATTTGCAATATGGCAGTAATTTAAAAGCCCTTCCATTACAACACACTGGGAAAAGTTCATAAAATGTAATAAACGTATTCTCAAATACAAAGGTGAGAGTGAAGAAAAAGTAAGAGAAATTCTTGAGTGCCCAAAACAAAGAAACTGAAAGCTCAAACTCTGAAGGTATTGGCCTACTTCACAACCAAGAAACATGGTTTCAATGGCTCTGTGGGGACAAAAAGATCTTAGTCCTGCAAAAAGTGGGAGGTGGGACTGAGAATGCCACATAAAGCTGGGACCCTTAAAGGTACACACTCAAAGAAAGAGGGGGTTAGAAAGCATTTGCCCCACAATGGAAAATCAGGAATAAATGTATTTGTCTTGGCCAAGGTTCTGAGTGAATAAAAACATCTCCTCAAAGTTAGTGACTAAAGGCATGTTAGTGCATGGGTTTGAATTTACATCTATATAATTTGCATAGTCCTGGAAATTCTAAAACAAGAAATTCATATAAAGTGACCCCAGGTTTATAAAGCTCCCAGGCATTTAGCAGAGGAGAAAAAAGTTTTTCAATCCACACTTTCAATCCACACTTGAGAAGGTCCCCATACATAAAGCTCAATTAAACTTATGCTCACAATCCAAAACTGCAAACTCATATAAGCAAGCCACCATCAGCAGAAACAACAAGTTGCAGAAGGAGGACCATACCCTTTCCCTGAGAACTTCAGGTTATGAAATTATCAGATATAAAATATAGAAATTAATTATATTTAAAATATGTAAAGAAAATAAAAGATGGAATTGAGAACATAAGAAAGCAACATGACACTCTCATAATAGTCAAAGAAAATGAGAAAGATTTAGAAGAGGTCCAAGTAGAATTTTTAGAATAGAAAAAAAAATTGCCGAAATTAAACCTTCAATGGATGAAGTAATAGCAGATTAGACATAGCCTAAATGAGAACCAGCAATTCAGAAGGTAGAATCAAAGAAATTACTCAGAACATGACACAGAGAGAAAAAGAGAGGGCAAACATGGATGAGAGCCCATTCTTCCCTGATGGTTCCATGCCTCCATCTTTCTCACTCTTAGCCAACATTAAGGTGAGTACCTGCCTTTTAGGAATCCATGGCTTAACAGAGGGAGGAGACAGGCAAAAAACCAAATAATTATAACCTAGGATGTCAAGGACTATAGTAAGATATATATGAAGGATCAAGTAAGGAATATGAGTGGGGTAATATTTGTTTTGTTCTCAGTGAAATCCCAGTACCTAGGACAATGACAAGCACATAGCATATGGTCAGATCATGTTGAACAGACAGCATTTAGGTCAGGGGTCTAGGAATCCTTGTCCTACTAACTCTACTCCCTCCCATGAAGTTCACGATGAAGCTGTACTGACAAGGAGCAATGTGCTAACTAAACAAATGATAATTAAAGTACTACTTCATTTTTATCGAGGACAATTGCCAATACTCAGGCTAGAGAGTCCTGGTCAAGGCTGGGCTGGAACAACCCGATTATGGGATGAAAGCTGAATGTGTGCTGCTATTTTCGTAAATGTGAATCCTAATCTGGGGTTATAGGAAATGAAGTGCGTGCTTGGGCATATACATGAGGAAATAGAATAAAAGAGTGTGTACAAGATAGGACTGCTTATGGCATGAGATAATAATAGCAACTAGCATTTGTTAGATGTATACCATGTGCCAGGTGCTGGGCTAAGTGCCTGACATGGATAACTTCATTTAATCCACAACTATCTTAGGAGGTAGAAATGTTTATTTTCCCTTTTTTACGATGAGAAAACGGAAGTTTTGCTAGACTAAATAAGTTGCCCAAGGTCACATGACATGTCAGTGGCAGCAGCAAGCTGCAAACTCAAGTGATCTGACCCCTTTATGCTCTGCACACCTGGGCATGTGACCTTTTTACCCACTTGTCAACATTGGTGTCCCCTGGTAAACATGACCCAATCACTGTCATGAAGCATGACCAGCCAGGGTCCTCTCCCCTCGCCTTGGAGAAGAGGTGGGGAGAGACCCAGGCAGAGGGGAGAAAATGTTCCCTCCCACCTGGCAAAGAGCAGCTTGAGTTGTGATGTGTTACCGATATGTTGTCTTTTTTGACTTCTCACTTTTTCTCAGATATATCCTCCTTTTCTCTGGTATCAACACTAAGCATGTGGAAGTGACCATCATTTCATGTCTAAACCACAACAGTCATCTGCTCACTGGTCTCCCCGAAGTCCCCTTCCAGTTGTTCTCCATTCTGCAGCCAGGGCTGCAGTTTATTTTCTTAGCTTTGTGATCTTCTATATACCATTCCTGCTTTGGTTCTATGTAAATGAAGTATTAAATAAACTTATATCATACCAGGAGTCAAGGTACTTGTGATAGTATTAGAGCTTTGAAATAGTTAAGTATTTTTGATATGCCAAAACTAGAAGACCAGATAATAAACACACATGTGCTCCATAACTGGCTTAATAATTTATATTATACTAGATTTGATGAAATATGCTAGCAGGAGTATAATAAATATTTGAATAAATAAATATACCCACCACCCATTTTCATCTTTAAGCTGATGCCTCTCCACTCATGTCTTTTGCAGCCCATGACAGCTTTTACCCAGACATTTGTTTGGCCTGGAGGGAGGGCAGCATCCATATCTATCCTTATGAAAGCTCACTGCATGCTTAGACCATGGAGCAATGGCCAAACATCTCTCCAGGAACTGCTGCTCTTCTCTAACTCTTGGCTGTTTTCCCACCCCCAGCCCAGGCCTATAGCACTTACACACACACATACATATTCATGGTCTTTATCCCCTAGTGCTTCCAGTGGGTGTGTTCTATATGTTGTTTTAATTGTGGTAAAATATACATAACATAAAATTTGCCATTTTAACCATTTTAAATGCACTATTCAGTGGCATTAACTACATTTACATTGTTGTGCAACCATCACCACCATCCATCTCCAGAACTTGGTCTAGTCTGTATTTTACAATTAGCATGGCCCCAGTAAACAACGGTGGCCTTTACCAGACAGAAGACCACATTTTATCAATAGCCTTAGTTGACTCAATTAGAATTGAGTGCATATTTGGATTTTTTAGAGGCTGATATAAATTTGTGATCAGGGGAGAAGAAAATTTTGCAACAAATCAAAATCAGAGAAAGCAAATAATAGGAATTTAGCTGGTACTTGGCTTAGGACTGCAGTCCCCAACCCCTGGGCTGTGGACCTGTACCGGTCCACGGCCTGTTAGGGACTAAGCCGCAGAGCTCTGCCCATCCTCATCCCCCGTAGAAAAATTGTCTTCCATGAACAGGTCCCTGGTGCCAAAAAGGTTGAGGACCACTGGCATAGAAGGTTTTGGAAGTGAAAGCCTATATTTTTCAGTGCATGTGTTAACTTCACAAATGATAAAGAAATGAAAGAGGCAACCGAAAAAGATGCAGATAGAAGAGAAATTTAAAGCATGTCAATGTAAAGAAGAGTTCTGTGATGGCAGGTGACAGATACCACTATCAAGTTTTGTACACCCAGTGTATGCCAGGTATATCAGACCGAAGAGAAGTTGAGGACGGATGGTAAAGGTGAGAACTGCAAAAAGTTTTCAATGACAAGCCAATTAGGGCTGAACTACAGCATTTCTTGCTCCAGGCCCTGTTCCAACAGGCTGGCTGTTGATGCCCTGATGCTCAGTGTGGCGTCACATGGGATCATGCTGACTGTCCTCACAGAGGATGGTGCCATCTGTCACTTCTCAAGGGCAGCTATCTAGTTTTGAAACTTAGGTGATGGTCAAAAAGTATATTTCTTATAAAATAAATGTGTGTTTTGCAGTAGTTACACTTTTTGAAAGCAAAAGAAATGTAGTTGAAATTTATCAAAGTTGCAAAATAGTTACCCACATGGAATGACACTTCTGAAAATCATGATTTCTTTCACAATCCTTTTTTTCTTTTCCAGATAAAGTCACTCTACCAAAGCTATAGGACCAGAAGGTCAGGGTGTCACTGATATATTAGGACCACAGTTGGTATAGTGTCTAGAGGTTCTAGTTTGGGGGTGGCAGACAACTCTTTGTGTTAGAGATACAGTGGCTGCACACATCACCAAACTGGGGCACTTTTGAGAGTGAAAGAGGGCACTATTAATAATTATGTAGGGACAATATTCATACACTGGGATTGTCCTGGGTAAACCATGATGTCTGAACATATAGGGAAAGCATTTAGTGAAGTGCTCAAATAGAGCTCATATCTATTTAATGATGTGCAGTCAATACTCTAGGGACATCAAGGTAAGCAATCCACTGGTACCATTGGTACCATTCCTAAGCCCTCCCACCCAGGAGAACTGTCACCAGGCTGCTGAGCTGCTAGGTGAGTGGCAGCCACGGAGGTTGGAGCTGGCCATCCAGCTTCTGCAGGGGTTAGAGCTGAAAGTGCTCAAAACGAATGACCACTTTAAAGGAATCTTATTGTCCAGCCTCACTGGAGGGTGATTCTGGTTCATGTCTCAACAGTATTACAAATTGCTATATGTCATGGACTTTTCAGTGGCTCTCCCACACACCCAAATCCAAGAACTGTAAACCTCCCAATGTTAACGATCAACTGGGTATGCCAAACACAGCTTGGGAATTTCAAATGTTCAAAACCAGCGATTTATACCTGAAATGTAACATGTGAGAGTAGAAAATCATTTCCTACTGCTAGCATTTATCAGTGTCTGCTTGTGGAAGCATACATACAGTATGATACTAGGATGTCAGACTTCCTGGTTCAAATCCTAACTCTGCCAGTTACCAGCTGTGTGTCCTTGGGTAAATTACTTAATTACTCTGTGCCTCAGCTTTCCTCATGTGCACAATTGGGCTAATACCTGCTATAGTTTGGTTTGTTTGACCCTTCCAAATCTCATGTGGAAATTTGATCCCCAGTGTTGAACATGGGGCTTAATAGGAGGTGTTTTGGTCATGGAGGTGGATCCCTCATGAACAGATGAATGCCCTCCCTGGGAGGGGGCGTGAGTTCTCACTGTTTGTTCCCATGAGCGCTGGTTGTTAACAAGGGCCTGGCACTTCCCTTCTCCCTTGATTCTTCTCTCTGTGTGTGATCTCTGCACACACTGGCTTCCTTTTACCTTCTGCCATAAGTACAAGAAGCCAGAAGCCCTCACCACAAGCAGATGCTGGCACCATGCTTCTTGTACAGCCTGAAGAACTGAGCCAGATAAGCCCCTTTTCTTTATAGCAACACAAATGGACTAAGACAATACCTATCTGAGACAACATACCTAAAGCACTTAGTGCTGTGTCAGGCCCATCGTGGATACTTGAGGAATGTCAATGCTCATGATGAAGAGGCTGAGCTGGGCATGGAGTTACAGAGATCAAGAAGACATGGTTCCTGTTCTCACCTGAGTCCACAGTGGGGAGAAGATCACGGAGGTAAAGTGCCATATTGGTCACGTCATTGCAAAAGTGCAAACTACGAACATGATTCCTGACTGCTGACGTTGACCATGATCACCTGGCCAAGGCAGTGTGTACCAGGTTTCTCCACTGGAAAGTGACCCTTCTATTCCCCTTCCATACTGTACTCTTTGGAAGGAAGTCACTTGGTACAATCCATACTTAAGGAGTAAGGCTCCCTCCTCTCTTTCAAGGGCCACAAGAGACATTACCTTCTACTGTATACATTTACTAAGCGTTGGAAATTTTGTGACTAACGAGCAGTGGCTGGCAAGGCACGAAGTCATCTTAGCAGAGGCTGAGGACAAATGCCCAAGTGGAGATAGGCTGGTTTTCTGCCAAAGTAGCCAAGAAAGTCAAATGCGATTAAAACAACAAGATGAGAGGAAGGTGGGGTTGTGGGTGATGTCAGTGCTGGGGAACATCTGACAGATGGCCTTTTAATGAGTAAGAGTACTCTTCTTTGTGATTTAAAATCCCTTCTTAAACTAAGGCCACTGGTAATTCTTTGAGTTCTGATGCGATTGTCATGCATTCACTATTTAAGGAGATTCTTTAAAAAAAAAAAACCCTGTCAGCTTGGTTGAGGAAGATTAGAAAAGGAGACGCAAGAACATTTTTAGGCATTTTTAAAGAACTCATTTAGCTGCTTCCTCATTAATCAGTCTGTTTTCTGAGAGCAAACTGCTATATAATTACGAGGGGGGAAATTGCACTTAAATAGAAGCCACAAAATGTCTATAGGAAAATGTGATTTTTCTCATTGATATCCAGAAAGACTTAACCTGCATGACATGGATTAACAATTTAATTAACAAAATGAGTCCCCATCATTTGGCCATTTAGGGTGAATCCTATTTTACAGCTACTTCTTCACAGGGAATGTTGATAGGGAAAGAGGAAAAATGACCAGGCTGATAGGCACTGAATCTAAAATCCTGAGACCCATACCAGACTAGTCCTTCTTACTATATAAATACTATTCCGCCCAGTGTGAGCACTGCATTCAATGTCTCAGGTATTTCTCATAGCATGTTTCAAGGTACAATCCCCCATATGATAAATGCCAAGCTTTATTGAACAAGCAAACAAGCCAGCATCTGGAAGCAAGTCTGCAGGCAGATCTTTAACTTCCAGGAATTCTGTTGGGGGATTTAATGTTGCTATAGCAACACTTGTTGTAACATAAACTAAGTCAGAAGAATGCTGAGGGTTTGCTTCTGTGATGTATTTCTTTCATCTCTGAACCACAAAGTGTCTCAAGATTACATATATATATAATATGCATGATAATATATATACCTGTTATAATAGTTTTTTTTCTAACCTTTTTTCTCATCGGAAAACTCACATAACAGCAGAAATGCAAATCTTTCAAATGCTTTTGGGAAGACTGTGTAAAGAAATGTCTGTCCCCTGTTCCAAGCTGAAAATTCCAATGAAGATATTTTATTTTGCCAGTATTTTGCTTTCATCATGGGAAAATTGTGTATGTTTGAAAGAAAAATGAGGACATCATTAAAATTATGAGTAAGGCTGGAAATAATAATTTTTAACCTAATGGTGCTAAGAGAGTGGCATGAATGTTCTTGACTACCCAGTCTTTAATGGTGGATGCAGGTCTTTTTAGTCTGTTTTAATGGCTAAGATTGGTTTGCTCAAAAGAAAATGATTTGAGATAAGCAAAAAAATTTTTCCCCATCTACATGTTTCTGAGACCGTTTTTTTAACCTTGACTGTTAAGTTGCCTGTGGCTTCATTTTTATGGAAAATGAGTTTTCAGCAGGTGGAACTGAAAATTATTGTCAGGGAAGAATGATTTCCAGTGAGGTCAGAATTAGTACACATTTTATGTTTTTACTGTTTATATATATACTTCTCCCACTTATGACCTAAAATCATAACTTTTCTATTGTAATGTCACAACTGTCACATAGTAACTAATAAAAGGTTTAAATCTTTTTTTTTACAGCAGCAAAAAATTGCACTATTGCCCTGTGGATTCTCATTTATTAAAGCAAGGATAAAAGAAACATAAGATACAAAGTTTCACATGCAGATTTTTCCTTTTTAGAAAACCTGCTCCTAAGGTGAGTGTTGAAACATTTTTCTTCAATACATTAGAAGAAGTTTAACCATCATTACTAATTAACTGACAACCTATTCATTAGGCAAAGTGAAATGTCCAAAGGTCAAGATGACTGTGTCCAATACCTTATTCATAACTAAATGATTAAACTTGGCAAGGATTACCAACTGGAGATCTGGAAGGTCAGAGAAAGTATGCCATAAGAGTTTAAATACTTTGATTATGGTTTCTTTTTAAGCATTACACTTAAAAGCCAATCTAAGCATCAGTATAGCTCCTAATGTTTAAATTTACAAAATGGGTATGGTTTACATGTGGTTTCATGAAATGGGTAGCAGTATAGCTTCATCTTTGGAACATTCTAGGGTAATTCTATCCAATTTCAGAGAACATATTGTAGTGTGATTTGGGGGAAACCAGCAGGTGTCAAGAAATGTCCCCCAATGATATTTAAATATGTAAAATTCTATTCTTAGAAAGAGTATATAGAGAGACTGAAGCAGTGTAGAGAAGATAGCATAAACGTTGGAAACAGAACTTAATTCCCAACTTGGACATCTTTAGCATCACCTATGAATTGAAGATGAAGATGACTCTGGAGTCTCCATCCTGGGCCCCCTGCTAGCCATTCTCTTCCCCCTCTCCCTCACTGCCATTCACCAGAGAGGCTGGAAACCCTAAGTTCTTGCTCCTGCATCTCCCTGGCAGATAAGGGTAGCCAGGTGACCCAATCTGGCCAATGAGATGTAAATGGGAACCTACTGAGGGCTTCTGGGAGAACTTCCGCTTCCTTGTAAAGGGGTCAGGCTCAGAAGGAAAGCTCACCAGTATCACCTCTTTTCCCTTTTCCCTGTGAAACCTGAAGCTTCATTAGCCATCTTGCTTTCATGAGGAAACAGGCATAAGGTTGAAAAGCCAATGCGCTAAGTGGAATAATAGAGTCTGGGAGTCTTTGATGGCACGATTGAGCTGGAAACACCAACTTCTAGTCTCATTGTAACATGAGAGAATTAACTGTCTTTGTGGTTTAAGCTACCATCAGTGAGATATTCTGATACTTGCAGCTGAAAGCGTTCCTAACTGCCCATCTGACAAGCATGTTACAATGATTAAACCAGATGATAAACCCCGAGTGCAAGGACTTTGTTCACAGTAGACAGAGAATGATTGTTAGTTCTTTTCTCTACCCAATACCCTCCATATCTTTCTGAATACAAAAGCACATCAATAGAGGAACTCATTAAATGGTTCATACTGTTATTCACACTGTGCGATGCTTTCTCTTCAGGAGGGAATCAAAAGGGCCTAGTAGGCTGTGTTGGAATTTCAAAACGGGGAGTGTTGAAGGGCTTTTAGTATGGTGAGATTTACATTTTAGATAAATCACCCTGGAGGTTTTGTGGGATATGCTTGGGGTGGATGGAGCTGGAGGCAGAGAGGAGGGAGAGTTTTGCATCTTTGAAACAATCTGCCGTAGATGATTAAGGTTAAAACTCAGCAGTAACAGCAGAGATGGAAAAGATGGGGTAAAGATAAACTTTATTCAGAAGGTAAGATAATCAGGATTCGGTGTTTGATTGGAGGTGCATGTGAGGGGCAGGCAGAGGTGAAGGATGAGTCTAGCTTGAGTGACTAGGCGGATAGTGGTACAAATAACTAAGAAAAATATATAGTTATTTTTGATTTAGAGAAATGTTGACAAGTTTAAGCAGATCGAGTGGCTATATACATGAGGCCAGGTGGATCTGTGAGCTTCTGGGAAATTTGAAAACTATCAGCTTAAAAGCGGTAGCTTAAATCATAGCAATAGATGAGATTAACCATAAAAAGAATATGTGTAAGCATAACTTTAGTGTATCTGAAGACAAATAGTGTGGGGCAGTGATTAAATTTATATTATAAACTATAAAGCAGTGAAAATGTTTACTTTATATTAAACCATAAGAAATGAAAGACTAATAAAGAAACATTTATAGTTATAATCATCTCTGTTTGATAAAAATTATCAAAAAGAAAGTAATTGTCTTAAAAGTTAAATAATGAACAAGAAAATAAACTAAAAATGAAATGTATGAAGATAAAAGCTGAGGTCAATGAGTCAGAAAACAAAATGATAGTAAAATGAGAACTAAAATTCAAACGCTACTTCTTGATCAATAAAAAAGATACATAAATCACAAATGTGATTATGAAAGAAAGTATAAAAATTTAGGCAATTGCAGATATAAAATAAACAAAAAAGATTATAATAAAATGCACATGGAACTCTTTGGCAAGAAATTTGAAAACCTACAATAAACAAAGGATTTTCTTTTAAATTTTAAGTTCTCAAAGTAACCCATGAAGGAGTAGAAAACTTAAACAGATCACTTAACACAGAAATGTTTGGATAGATAGCTAATAAACTGTTATGTAAAAGGTGTCAGGATCAGATAATTTCAGACCTGAGTTCTAGTTAGCTTTAAAGACTAGATAATTCTAGTAAAATGTTGTAATTCATAAAAATAAAGATTAAAGACTTCCCGATTCATCTTATGAAACTTGCATAATGTAATACCCTAACCTGAGACTGAACAAGAACATTATCATATCAGCTAGTCATATTGATCATTATTAACTAGAATTCATTGAATTAACAAGAGAATAGTTCACAGTTACTAAGTACAGTCTATTTTAGAAATTTAAGGACAGTTAAGTATAGGAGAAATTATAAGTATTACATCAACAAATTAAAAGGTGGGAAAACCATTCCACCATAGCAATAAATGCTGTAAGAGGTTAGGAAAAATTCAGCAAGTATCTCTTATAACACATGGTAAAATAGGAATAGAAGAAAACTACTCAGTTCATGACAAATATTATAAAGAATATGCATAAAAAAGCAACAGCAAATATAATTCTAAAAGGTGAAATGCAGTGGTAGATTGTACGGTTTTTCTTAATTTTAAATTATTAATAATACTTATATTTATATAATAATACTAATGGAAGGAAATAAATTTGGGCCCTCTAATTTACATTAATTCCAAAAATAAATTTCTGATGGATTTAACACTTGGAAGTAAAAATAAATAAATAATAACCATTTTAGGAAAAAAATTAGGTTACTGTTTGTACACCTAGGAATTAGAGAAATCTTTTAAACTAAGGCAGGAATGTACATAAGATACATAAATATTATGCATATTATATATATATCTTACACATACACACATAAAATTTTAAATTATTATTTGTTGTACAAGTGACACCAAAAACAAACACTAGACAGATTGGGAAAAATATTGTAAATTCAAATGACAGAAAAAAAATTAGTGTCTGTAGTATATAAAAAGCTCTTTCACTATTTAATAAGGTAAAGATAATCAACCCAATAGCAAAATGGGTTGGGGATATGCATAGGCAATTGACAGAAGAGTAAGAATGATAAAATGTTTAATCTCCCCCAATAGGCAAAGAAATGGACATGAAAATTACCACAATGGTACCCACCAGAGTGGCAAAAATCAAAGCATAATAGCACCTATTTTTAGCAAAGATGGGAGTTGAGGTGAGGCCACTTTCATACATCACTGCTGGAAATGTCAAAAAGCAATTAACGATCTCTATTAAAAATTTAAATGCATATATAATTCAAACCAGAATCCCACACCTGGGACTCTATAATATAGAAATAAAACCCTGAGTATATAAGTGTGTATATGTGTGTGTGTGTGTATATATATATATATATGTACAAGGCTATATATATTGCAGCATCACTTTTAATAATAAAAAGTTTGTGGCAAATCAAAAGTCCATTAATAAAAGTATAGCTGAATGAATTATAATTCTTATAGTAGAATTTTATATAAGAATTAAAAATTAATGATCTATACTACTTGACCTGGAGGAATTTCCATTTTATATTGTTAAGATACAGAGAACTATATATCACAAGTTCATTTACAAATGCCTCCTTAAACCTTATGTGTATGTACACAAGTACACATAAATATACACATATGTATGTATATGTATAAACAATTATACCTATGTGCACATAATAAAGAGTTACATGAAAGGATGGTCACTGAAATGTTTGCTGTTTTCTCAGAAAGGTGGCTTTTACTTCTCTCCTTAATGTATTGATTATTTTGTAATTTGCAGTGTTCAATTTTTATCAAGAATGTCTTCATTCATTTGGGCTGCGATAACAAAATATCATATACTTGGTAGCTTATAAACAATAGAAGTTTATCTTTCACCATTCTGGAGGCTGGGAAATACAAGATTAAGGTTCCAGCAGAGTCTGGTGAGGGCCCACTTACTGGTTCATAGACAGCTGGCTTTTCACTGTGTCCTCTCATGGCAGAAGGGGAGAGCAAGCTCCCTGGGTCTCTTTTATAAGGGAACTAATCCCAATCATGAGGCTCCACCTGCCTGACATAATCACCTCCCAAAGGCTCTGCCTCCTAACACCATCACCTTGGGTGTTAGGATTTCAATATATGAATTTTGGAGAGAGCCAAACATTCAGACCCTAGTAAGGAAGAAAAAGCAATAGATCTTATGCTTAAAACTGGATACCTAGGTAGGGATACCTAAGCATTATTCATAAATATTAAATACCTGTAAAAACGTCAATGTCCAGAATTAGGCTTTGGTTAAATAAATTATGATCTATCAATGAAAATACTATCACATAGCCATCTAAAATGATAAAATAAATACATATTTATTGACGCAAAATATTCATGTTTTATGATAGTAGAAAATAAAATTTTCTTTTTAAAAAACATCTATAGCATACCACTTGGAAGAAAAATACATTTTATGTGTATATCTACTTATATGTAGATATATAAATATATAATTACACAAGCATATTATATATAAACATTTTGAAAGAAATACACCAAAACACATTAGCAGTTTTATCTCTTGGTGCCAGGCTTACAGGTGTTTATATTTTCTTGTCTCTATTTTCTAATTTTTCTGCATCATATGTGTGACTTATGTCAACAAAGAAAATGCGGAACTTTCCTTTCCCTTTTCCACCGCCCTTCCCCAGTTTGGGTTGATTATATTTCAATCCTGAGAGGGAAGAGGAATTATCCACAAAAGAGAACATTTTTGGGAGAACTTTCTGGCTCTCAGTTCTCCTTCCTAGAATTTTGGGTAGTCCTGGAACTTAGCTCTTATTAGATGAGACGGAATTGATTCCTTTCCCTCATTTTCCCCTTGTTACTAAATTTTAGGAGGGAGGGGCAAGATGGAGGACTAGAAGCAGCCTGAGCCCACGGGCGCTGCTCTGAAGGAGAGGATGGGAAGTTGCAGGTGGACGCCCATCTACGGATGGGCCTTCTTGGAAAGAGCATTGTGAATCATCAGAGAAGCGACAGCGGACATTCAGAGTGAAGGAGAAGGTGATGGGGTGACCCCTCGGCAAGATTGGAAGGTACTGGGAGAGGCATCCACATGTGCAAAAGGACAGGACAGAGCCCTGGGGCTCCATACTTCCCCTGCAGGCACTGAGGCCCGACCTGTGAGGGCACCCCACCAACATGAATCTCCAGACTGATCAGGGAGCTGCTTGCAGTCTGTGCAGTGACACTGTACCACAGAGCGGGCACAGCAGGGACCTAGTGGCTCCTGTTCCTGGGTTGCCGCAACTGACACATTCCCAGCTCTCAGATCTAGAGCACCAGGTCTACCCAGGGCTCAGCTTTGCTGAAGCCACCTCTGCATCACCCCAGCTGGACCAGGGAGGAAGCAGGGAGAGCAGACACTCTCACGTGCCCTGTGATTGACTGGGAGCTGAGCACCCCTCCCACTGTGGGGGATCTGAGCTGAATGGGCATCACAGACCCCATTTGAGAAGCCCTGTGGCAACTGTCTTCGAGGGATCTGGGCAGGGGGAGACCCCTGGCCTGGACCTACAGCCCCACCCCTGTGCCCCTCAAGCTGCCACCAGGCCCCACAGCTATGCCCCCATGGTTCCCGTGCTGCTGCCTGGCCATGTAGCCCTGGCTCCTAGGCTCTCTGTGCCATGAGGCCCTGCAGCTCCAGCACTGCTGCCCGGCCTGTGGCCCCAGCTCTGAGGCTCCCCAGCTGCCATCAGGCCCTGTGGGCCTGCCCCTGAGTCTCCAGCCCACTGCTGCAGGGCCCCATGGCTCACTCCCGAGGCTCTAGCATCACTGCCAGGCCCTGTAGTCCCAGCCCTGAGGTTCTCTTGTTGCTGTCAGGCCCCATGGCCCTGCCCAGCCACAAGCACTACCTAGATAACCTAACCCAGCAATCACTGTCACCATGGCAGTCAGAGTTGGGAGAGCAATCTCCTGCAATGCCAGCCTTTGTGGAGAGGGACTCAGCCAGCCCCCAACTAAAGTTTCCAACAGTGGCCTGGTGGCCTTCCACCACTCCACAGGAAGCACAAAGACCATCTAGCACCTGTTTGGACTGTGACAATCACAGGAGAATGTGACAACACAGATCAGCTGCATTATAAACTCTCAGTGCATGCACCCCTCCCCTGCCAGGTCAATCTTCCAGAGTAGGTCATAAAAGTGCCATCTAGGGACCTCTCCTTCTGTTTGCTAAGTAGGCGAGTTCTCAGCAAAGAAGAACAGGTGGGCTGCAAACCTACCTGCAATGACCTGAGAGAATAGGTTTCAGATGAGAAGAAACCAGCAAAAGAACTCTGGCAACATGAAGAAACAAGCCAATTCAACACTTTCAAGAGAATCACAATGTATCTATAGCAATGAATCACAACAAAAAGGAAATTGTCAAAATGTCAGAAATGGAATTTAGAATATGGAGCAAAAAAGATGAATATAGCAAGAAAGATGAATGGGATTGAAAAGAAAGTTGAAAACTAACACAAAGAAGCAAACAAATTTTTTCAAGACATCAATGAAAAAATGAAAAACTCACTAAAGAGCTAGACAACATAAGAAAGAATATAACAGAACTTAAAGAAATGAGTCATTTAGGAAATTTCAAAATATGGCAGAAAACTTTAGCAACAGATTAAACCAAGTAGAAAAAAGAATCTCAGCCTTGAAGACAGGGCTCTTGAACTAACCCAGTCAGCGAAACATGCAGAATAAAGAATAAAGAAGAATGAACAATCACTCAGAGAAATATGGGACTATGTGAAGTGAGCCGATATATGAATTATAGGTATCCCTGAGGGAGAACAAGAAAAAGCAAATAGCATGGAAAACCTATTTGAGAGAGTTATTGAGGAAAACTTCCTTGGTATCACCAGAGATTCAGATATCCAGATACAAGATGGTTATTGAACACTGGGAAGATTCATAGCAAATAAGACATCTCCAAGACACACAGTCATTAAGTTGGCCAAAGTCAAAATGAAGGAGAAAATTCTATAAGCAGCATGACAAAAGCAATAACTAACTTAGAAAGCAAAACCCATCAGGCTAACAGCAGACTTCTCAGCAGAGACATTACAAGCCAAAAGGGATTGGGGCCCAATTTTTAGTCTTCTTAAACAGAACAACTGTCAGTCAAGAATTTTGTGTCCTGCAAAACTAAGTTTCATAAATGTTGGAGAAATACTTTTCCTTAGATAAGCAAACACTAAGGAAATTTATCACTACTAGACCTGTGTTACAGGAAATACTCAGGACTGCATTATACACGGAACAGCACAATAGATACCCACCAGTGTAAAAACACCAAAAAGTTAAAGCTCATAGCTCTTATAAAACAATAGCACAAGAAGGAAAACAAAATAACAAGGTATCATCCAACACAATGAACAGAACAATGTGCCACATATCAATACTAACACTGAACATGAATGGTATTAATGCCCCACTTAAAAGACAGAGACTGGTTGAATGTAGTTTTTTTTCTTATTTACCATATAAACGGAAGCAAAAACAAAGACAATATGATCACCTCAATAGATGTAGAAAAAGCATTGATAAAATCCAGCACCCTTTCATGATAAAAATCCTCAACAAACTAGGCATAGAAGGAACATACTTCCAAGTAATAAAAGCCATATATGACAAACCCACAGCCAATATCATAGTGAAGGAGGAAAAGTTGAAAGAATTCTCCCTAAGAACCGGAACAAGATAAGAGTGCTCACTGTCACCACCTCTCTCTAACATAGTACAAAGTCCTAGCCAGAGCAATCAGGCAAGGGAAAGAAATAAAGGGTCTCCAAATTGGGAAAGAGGAGGTCAAACTATTCCTGTTCACTGATGATATGATCTTGTATCTAGAAAACCCTATATATTTCACCAAAAGCCTCATAAAATTGATAAATAAATTCAGCAAAGTCTCAGGGTACAAAATCAATGTATACAAATCAGTAGCATTGCTATATACTAATAACAGTCAAGCTGAGTCAAATCAAGGACTCAATACCATTTATAATAGCTACAAAGAAAATAAAATACCTAGGAATATACTTAACCCAGGAGGTGTAAGATCTCTAAGGAGAACTATAAAACACTGACAAAAGAAACCATAGATGACACAAATAAATGGAAACACATCCCCTCATGAATTGGTAGACTCAACATTATTAAAATGTCCATACTGCCCAAACTGATTTACAGATTGAATGCAATGCTCATTAAAATACCAATGTCATATTTCACAGATCTAGAAAAAATAATCCTGAACTTCGTTTGAAACCAACAAAGAGCCTAAATAGCCAAAGCAATCTCAAGCAAAAAGAACAAATTTGGAGGCATCACATTACCTAGCTTCAAATTATACTGTAAGGCTATAGAGCATGGTACTGGTAGTATAAAAGTAGGGACATAGACCAATGGAACAGAATAGAGAACACAGAAATAAAGCCATTGACCTACAACCAGCTGATCTTCAACAAAGCAAATAACAACATACACTGAGGAGAGGAAGCCCTATTCAATAAATGGTGCTGGGAAAATTGGATAGCCTCATGTAGAAGAATGAAACAGGATCCCTATCTCTTGCTACATATAAAAATTAATTCAACATGGATAAAAGACTTAAATGTAAGCCATAAAACCTAAAAATTCTAGAAGAAAACAGAAAAAAACTCTTATAGACATTGGCCTAGGCAAAGAATTTATGGCTAAGACCCCAAAGGCAAATACAGCAGCAACAAAAATAAATAAATGGGACTTAATTAAATTAAAAAGCTTCTGCACAGCAAAGGAAATAATTGACAGAGTAAATAGACAACCTACAGAATGGGAGAAAATATTCATTTACTATATATCCAATAAAGGGCTAATATCCAGAATCTACAAAGAACTCAGATAAATCAGCAAGAAAAAATGAAAAACCCCATTAAAAAATGGTCAAAAGACAAGAACAGAAGTTTTTCAAAAGAAGATAGACAAATGGCCAAGAAACATGTGAAGAAATGCTCAACATCCCTAATCATCAGGGAAATGCAAATTAAAACCACAATGATATATGCTACCTTACGCCTGTCAGAATGGCCATTATTAAAAAGTCCTAAAACAATAGGTGCTGGCATGGATACACACAAAAAGGGATGCTTATACACTGTGGGTAGGACTGCAAATTAGTACAACCTCTATGGAAAATAGTATGGGGATTCATCAAAGAACTAAATGTAGACTTACCATTTGATCCAGAAATCCCACTACTGGGTATCTACTCAAAGGAAAAGAAATCATTTTATCAAAAAGACACCTGCATTCAAATGTTTATCACAGCACAAGTCACTATTGCAAAGATGTGAATCAACCTATGTGCCCATCAATTCATGAGTAGATTAAGAAAATGTGGTATATATATTATCACGGAGTACTACTCAGCCATAAAAAGGAATGAAATAATGTCTTTTGCAGCAATGTGGATGGAACTGGAGGACATTATCCTACGTGAAGTATCTCTGGAATGCAAAAACAAACCCACATTACTCTCTAATAATTGAGAGCTAAATCATGAGCACACACAGACACAAAGCAATGTAAAGGTCATTGGAATCCAAGAAGAGGGGAAGTGGGAGGGGATGAGGGGTAAAAACTTACCTATTGGGAACAATGAACACTATTCTAGTGATAGGCACACTAATAACCCTGACTTAAGCATTGTACAAGGTATCCATGTAACAAAAACATTTGTATCCCCTTAATATTGAAATTTTTAAAAAATGAAAAAAATTTAAAGTCAAACTCAGAAAAGAAGATGTCAACTTTATTAGTTATACTCGTGGCGGCATGCCATTAAGATTAATAATTTCCTTGGTTATTTCTCTCCCCACCTCACCATTTTCCATGTACCTTAATGAACTTACGTATTCATTCCAACAGGATCTGTTTGTGAAATAGATGAGAAAGACAGACTTGTCACTTCGAAGTCACAGCTTTTTTTTACACACTTGACCTGATTCACCAGATCTGACTCCAACTGACTTCTGGCCATTTTGAAAAGGACAGAGCTTGGCCACTTCTAAGAAAATCCCAGAGAATGTGCACAGGCCCTAAAGCAGCTTACAAATGAAGAGTTCCAGAAATGCTTTTGAGGAATGGTTGTGAACAAACTGGGCCTCCCTCTTTCTATCTCAGTGCTGGGGGATGGTGCCTCTAGCTGGGATTAGCTTGCTGTTTATTCCTTTTAGAACTTTTCTCCTGCCTGCGGCCAAATTCTACCTGGATTTCTACAAGACTTAAGAAGTAATACATTCATTTCTCAATTTACTCAATGGTTAGACTTCTATAATGCAGAAAAAATTTTAAATGCTTATATAAAAATCAATTTTCTTTTAAAATAAAAGCAAAGGATATAGTTGAGAAGCTTAATTTTTTTTCTGTTTCATATGAATAGGAATAATTAATGGAAAAAAATTAATTATTTAATAGTGACCAAAAAGAAGTCACTAGATAATAGTGTCTAACTGAATTGCAGAGAACATGAGTTTACAAATAGTAGCTGTGTTTCAAATGCCTCCATTATGGGAATTCTTACATGTGAAGCCTTATTATACCCCATGATGCCCAGGTTTTGTACTTTCCTTAATCTTGAGAGCAATTTAGTGAATTATTCTGAATCTGCTAATGTTTATAGTTCATTCACTTTTTGCAAAATAGGCTGATCACCTCCATTTTTATATATGGATAAGCTTGGACTTCTTTTTCTTCCAGGGGCCTCCCTATGATGTTAACTGATGATTTCCAGTCATTGTTTTTCCTGAAAGTTAAAAATAATTTAGAAAGCACACAAGTTCATGTAGCTCAAGTAGTACAGCCATTGGGAGGAAAGGAGGTGACGGCTGGTACCATGCCAGGCATCTTGCTGAGAGTAGCGTCATACCATTTGCACTTGGCACTGTCTATGTTGTCAGAGAAAGAGCCTCCCAAATTTTTGGCAGACATTTTAATCCCATGTTATTTTGAAATTTGCTTGTGCACATTTTTAAACAATGTTAATTTGATTCAGACTTAACGTGTATCTCTGGTCACTTTTTAAAAAATTATTATGGGTAATAAAAATTGAACATATTGGTGGGGTGCGTGCAATGTTTTGATCCAGGCACACAATGTGTAATGATCAAATTGGGTAATCAGAGTATCCATCACTTCGAACATTCATCAATTCTTTCTGTTAGGAATATTTCAATTCCACTCTTTAAGTTGTTTTTAAGTATACAGCCAATTATTGTTAAGTATAGTCACTCTATTTGGCTACCAAATACCAGATCGTATTCATTCTATCTAACTGTATTTTTGTGCCCATTAACCATCCCCACTCTGTCCCTCCCCCTTACTGCCCTTCCCAGCCTCTGGTAACCATCATTCTACTCTCTATCTCCATGAGATCAATTTTTAAAAAATTTTTTAATTACCACATATGAGTGAGAACATGCAAAATTTATCTTTCTGCTCCTGGCTTATTTCCTTAACATAATGTACTCCAGTTCCATCCATGTTGTTGCAAATGACAGGATTTCATTCTTTTTATGGCTGAATAATATTCCACTGTGTCTATGCACCATATTTTCTTTATCTATTTACCCGTTGTCGGACTCTTAGTTTGATTCTGTATCTTGGCTATTATGAATAGTGCTGCAATAAACATGGCAGTGCAAATGTCTCTTCAATATACTGATTTCCTTTCTTTTGGATATATACCCACCGTGGGATTGCTGGATCATATGGTAGTTCCATTTTAAGTTTTTTGAGGACCCTCCATACTGTTTTCCATAGTGGCTGTACTAATTTACATTCCCATCTGGTCACTTTTAAGTATAAATGAGGCTAGATCTATTCTTTCATAGCTGCTTTGTCTGGTTCTAATCTGAAGATAGTTCTTTCTTGGTTTAGGGTCCACTCCCACCCAAACCTTGGTTTGAGTGCTAAATCATGTGGGTCAGACTCAGGCCCCAATGGCTTCGAGTTGATATCACTACTGAGGAATGTGCATTCTCCATTTCTTTGTCATTCTTTGTCATTTATATTTCAGTAACATTTACAAAAACACAAAAGACAAAAGCTCATCCTCCGGAGGTGACAAGGGTCCCATGTGGAAGTGCCAGGCTCTGTGGGGCAACAAAAGGTGGCCCTTATTCTGGGGAAGGTTGGGCTTAGCGTAAGACATCTGGGAGGACAGGGGTGGGGTGAGGGGGGATAGGACTTGGGTCTAAGACTAAGACAGCCCCAGGATCAGGGCCGGGTTGAGCGTGTGTGGGGGGTGAGTAGTCTTCCTTAAGCAAAGAGGGGAGTATTCTGTAGGGGTCATAAGGCATGTTGGAGTCCCTTTTAGAAAGCTATGCTCATGTGGAAGCAGAGGTTCTTGGTTGTTGATATAAAACACATTATTTTAAACTTATACCATGTATTTATTTCTCAGCCAGTGCCTAATCTCATCTTTGCTTTTGTCCAGTGCTTTCAAACTTTTGCACTGAGACCCCCCAGAAAGAAATACGTTTTACATTCCAACCCATGACACACATCTATACACTCTTAAGTTAAATCCAAGTTCCATCAAACAATGTGTATTGGTATTGTATGTGATATCCTCTGATATTTGCCTTGCCTTCCCTTGCATTCCCTTGTTTTACTTCTCTTCTCTTGCATTTCTTTTTCCTTTTATTTTTTTCGAAATTTTAGGCTAGTCAAGTGAAGCAGTGGGAATGGAAAAATTTGTAACTGGTTGTGGTCAATTAGGTATAAGGACAATGCATTCAGACCAGCCTTCTCTTAAATTTCTAAAGATGCTGATTGTGACCTCCCAAATTCATGACTTACTAATGAATTGCAACCTGCAGATTGAACCCATTTCTTCATTCCAGTCAGGAGTTTAGCCACCGTGGGGTGCAGCATAGCTCCTTCTAACTGCTGTGGCTACCCCCAGCATAAGCACTATGTCCTTCCCTCCACCCTCAAGCAAACCTGAGACAGCCCCAGATTTGCTATCCCTCCTTCTCTTTCCTCTTGTCTGTTTCCCCTCACCCTACCAGCCACCTCCTCTCAGCTCATCCTCCCATCTTAACTTCTACTTGCCCTCTGAGTTTTGGAGAGATAACGCAAAAAAGCATTTCCCCAAATACGGTAAGCATAGCTCTCCTGGGGCCAAGATGACTTTAGGGACACACAGATGAACATGTTCTTCTTTTGCTAGTTACATCTTTCTTCTTTCCAGTTGCCTTTGATTTCTAACAAGTGACGTTGGTTTTCTCTTTAGAGTAATTAAAACTAATCATAACTAAACTTTACTGAATACTTGCCATGTGTCAGGCACTATGTTAAGAACTTTACATGAATGAATGAACTTATTTAATCCCTGTGACAATCCTATGAAGTACTATCATTATTACACCATTTTACAGATGAAAAAAACTGAGGCCGAGGGAGGTTAAAGAACTTGCCCAAGGTCACACAAGCTAGTAAACAGAGGAACCAGGAAGTCTAGCTCCTTGCAAAAAAGTCTATTCTAGAACAGCATGAATTTAAATTCTAGTTCTACCACTTTCTGTGTAATGTTAGGCAAGTTATTTAATCTCCCTGGGCCTCAGTTTCTATATCTCTGTCTCAGTTTCCTCATTGAATCTAACACACTGTGAACCAAAATAAAAATTTAAGGCTCATCCCCCCACCGGCTGACTGAATGGACTCCCTCGTGGCCAAAGGAATATCCTAAAACTAAATTGCCTGCCAGGAGGAAGGAGGTCAGACATACCTCATCATGCCCCCCTCCCCTCTTGGGGACAGCCTTTGTAACCCACTAACAGGCCTAAGGGTATGCAAGACAAACCTGCAGGTCCTCAATTTACACAACAAATCTATGTCGGGTGGCTTATCTCTGATAACAGCTCCTTATGTTAAAACATTCCAAGCTTTTAGACAAAGCTCCATGTCTTTAACCAATTACAAGCCAAAGAGTCTTTAAACCCACCTATAACCTGTAAGCCCCTGCTTCGAGATGGCCCACCTTTTCGGGCCAAACCAATGTATGCCTCCCACGTATTGATTTATGACTTTACCTGTAACCCCTGTCTCCCTGAAATGTATAAAACCAAACCGTAACCCAGCCACATGGAGCCCACTTGCTCGAGGCTTCTTGGGAGTGGCTCCGGGTCATGGTCCTCAAATTTGGCTCAGAATAAACTTCTTTCAAATATTTCAGAGTTTGGATTTTTCTGTCCACAACACTATCAATTTATATACCACTAAAAAAGATTTAAAAGTATAAATTTAGCTGTGACTTATGTGCTTTCTTGTCAATTATGCACCCTGACAACAGAGAATGTTAAAATATGAAAGAAATGAACATCTTAGACTCAATGAAATACACTAATACCACCCACCTCATGGGATTCACAAGAAGAGTGAATAAATCAGGTGTTGATTATGGAGCCTGGCACATAGACAGTCATTAATAAATGTTGGCTATTCTGGTTGTTAAAATGGTTGTGGCCATTTAAGAGGTAACAGACCGGAAGCACACAGAGATTTAATTCTCAGGTTGCCCTGGTAGGAAATTGGTGGACCCAAGTCTAGCCAAGGTCCCTAACTCTCCTGCCGGTTCAGGCTCAGGCTGCTTGTCTCCTAGTCGAAAGCCAGATCAGTTTGCTTTCGCTTTGCCTTTGCCGCCTTCATCAAGAACTACTGAGCCCATTTGCTCGAAGATCTTCCAGATCTTTGCCTTTCCTGTTTCGAAAGAGTCCTGAAGGTCACAGCCATGTACCACATTCCTCACATTCCCAGGGGAGCGTCTAGACTCTCTGACTCAAGGCAAACTACCAAATGCATAAATGCCCATTCCACGTAATGACTTTACTTCCACTTTTCACAGACACTCGGGTAGGGCCAGAAATAGCCCAAACCCTATAATCTCTCGTAGAGCTGAGATAAGTTAAGTCGATGGTGTTTCTCCATAATTCCTCTCCCAAGCACTTAACGTTGACGTAAGACCCTCCCCTCTTTGCTCACAGAACAGATGCTTGGAAAAAAACATCATTTTGACTGTGAAGAAGGAAAAATTGCTAAAACGTGGATTTCCATTCCCATCCCCAAGTGTAAGTTCTTGGAGCTACTGCTACTGCTCTCCTGTTACACACACATACCCCTGCAGACATGCACACACGCACACACACACGTGCATACATCTGTCTACTCCCCACTCTCACCGTTCACATGAACGTTGCATTCACCTGGATTTTCTGCCTTGTATTTTTGATATTTTTGCTCCATAACCATGGCTTTGAGCTAATTATTTCACATTTTCTTAATGTATACCAAAAGTAGCATTTGCATCTCAGTCAGACAATAGGTTCTTTGAGAGGCAATCCAGAAAGGACAGATTTGGTAATAGCTACATGACAGAGCCACAAGACTCTTGCTTAAGCTATGGTGTCTTTGGCAGGCTGCCTTAGAAGGACCTTTGTCCTCTGGGGACTCAGGCATTGTAACACTGACTTCTACACGGAAGGACAAGAGCTTTGTTGTAGAGGGAGCACTAGGTCTTAGGTGATGACTTAGTGCCTTAGATTCTCTCGTATTAGAACAAAGGTTAAATCTGACACTACTAATTGCAGCTTTTCCACATAATTATTTACTCTTTTACCCTGTAGGGACTGATTATATTCTCAGAGAAAAACTCCCTGGGGTGAGCTTTTTTAACTTGTCCTCTTCTTTTGTCCTCAGGGAGAGCAGAAAAGTAAGACACAGTGCAGCTCTAATCAGACATTTCCTTTCTCCCGCCTTCTCGCGGTGACAACATATCGAGGGCACTTTGAGAGCGACATTGTCCTCTAGAGGGAGAGATGAGAACACACACGGGAAGCTGAACAGGAGAGTTGTCTGTAGCTCCTCCTGAGTTCTGAATTTTCATACTTTGAAGGAAGAAACCAAGACCCTTGCTGGGGACCCCCATTTTCCCCTTCTGGGGCTGAATCCTCTCCGGGCAGCTCTGTTGCCGCCAGCCAGACTTTGCTGTGGAACAGCCACAGGAAGTCTCAGGAAGGGACAAACTCTTTCCTTGGCTCCTTCCTCCAAATTGCAACACAGGCCCTCCCTCCAACTCCTAGAACCAGTGTCTGCTCTTAGAGTGGCAGGTTGAGGCTGGTGCCCATTGGGCCAACAACTGATCTCTCTGAGACCAGGGTGAACTTGCTCCCTATACCAGGAATTCATAGGCTTTTCCACCTCCAGGAGGAGAGGCCCAAAACTCTCTCCCAAGTCTAGAAGGATGGCATGATTTTTTTCCCCAAGGAAAAAAGAGCATTAAGTTACCTTACAGATGCAAATCTAAAAGGGTCCCCAAAGGGGCTGTTCAACCCAAATGACAACTTTTAGTTGCCACCTACAAAAACATCTCTTTTGCCTCCCAATTTTTTTTTTATTTTGGTGAAATACACATAACAGAAAATTTACCATGTGAACCATTTAAAGTTGTCCAGGTCAGTGGTATTAAATACATTTATAATATTGTGCAACCATCACCACCATGCATCTCCCTACCTCCTTTCATCTTGTAAAGCTGAAACTCTGTACCCATGAAACACCTCCCCATTTCCCTCTTCCCCCAGCCCCTGGCAACCACCATTCTACTTTCTCTCTCTGTGGTTTTGACTACTCTAAGTATCTCACGTAAATGGAATTATGCAAAATTTATCTTTTTGTGACTGGCTTATTTCACTTAGCATAACGTCCTCATATGTTGTAGCATGTGGCAGAATGTCCTTTCTTTTTAAGATGGAATAATATTCCATTATATGTATATACCACATTTTGCTTATCCCTTCATCTGTCAATGGACACTTGCCAAAGACACCTTTTTTGTGGAATTTTTTTCAGCTTCAAAATTCCGAAGACCCAACTCACTCCAGGAAAGCCCATTTTGTATATGTATTTTGCAATAATTGAACAATACTTCTTTAAAGCTTGCATTTTTTACTTAATATATTATCTGCACATTTCCTTATCATCTAATATTTTTCTATTATGTGATTTTCATGGATTGTTTAGTGTCTCATTATGGTGTATCAGCCAGAACAGTCTGGGTTTAGCTGTCATAACAAATACCCTAAAAACCTCAGTGACATGAAACAACAATTTTTAATTTCTTGCTCACCCTGTGTCAGTTAGGGCCCTGTTCTATTCTTATTCTCACTCTAGGGCCTGGGCAGAAGAAAAAATGACCATGGGAAAAAATTACCCACTGGTCACTGAAGCTTCTGGCTGGATGCCACGGTGTATTTCCTTCCACATTTCCCTGGCTAAAGCCAGTCACATGGCCGCACTTAACATAAAATGGGGGGGGAAATGTAATCTTGTCATGTGTCCAGGAGGAGAATAGCAAATATTTGGTGGACAGCACTAATGATTACCATCTATGGATATAATATAATAAACCAATTCCCTATTTTTGGACACATAAGTTTTTTCCAATTTTTCCTTAAACTGAATAATCCTTCAGATGCAACTTTCTTTAATATGTCAAAAGACCTTCAAAGAATTTCAGGTGGAAATGTTAGTGAAGCCAGCCATTTATGTTGAGTTGGTGCAAATCTTAAATTATAAGCCCCAAGCAGTGATATGGATTTGAATTTTGGCATCCAGCATTCAATAGATATCAATAGTCCAAAGTGAAATAAAAGTCAGAATATTTAAATTTGCTTCTTAGATCGCCTCAAATCTCTTTGTCTATTTCTTTTTTCTTTCTTTTTTTTTTTTTTTTTGAGACAGAGTCTCACTCTGTTGCCTGGGCTAGAGTGCCGTGGTGTCAGCCTAGCTCACAGCAACCTCAAACTCCTGGGCTCAGGTGATCCTTCTGCTTCAGCCTCCCGAGTAGCTGAGACTATAGGCACATGCCACCGTGCCCGGCTAATTTTTTCTATATATTTTTAGTTGGCCAATTAATTTCTTTCTATTTATAGTAAAGATGGGGTCTCGCTCTTGTTCAGGCTGGTTTCGAACTCCTGACCTTGAGCGATCCACCCACCTCGGCCTCTCAAATCTTTTTCTATTTTTTTGTTGTTGTTGTTGTTAATAATGAATCTTCTGCACCTTTGTATAGAAGGTTCCCAGCATTATCAGGTCCAGCTAAAACTTTAGCAGTTTGCTAATTATTCGTCAGCTGTTGCCCCTATTACTGAATCTATGCAAGGCTTTGGATGCCTTAGTGAGCACATGCGGCTTCAAGTGCTGTTTCCCAATCTTTGCCAGATGGTGTCACGTGAAAACTTGCTCAGACACCCATGTACATATTACTTCTACCTATGAACAAGTCCATCTACAACTGACCGTACCCTCCACACCCAGTGACAGTAAACTCATATAACAGCTAATGGGCTAATAGCCAATATTAGCTCAAGGGGCTGGCTACTGTCCAAGGTAAATCAAGACACCAAGGAGTTAAGAACACAAAACATCTTAAAATCAAATTCAAGGACAACTGTCGTCCAGAGCCAGTTGTGCAACTGGTAACTGTGTAAATACTGGCCAGACAGACTCAGTCATTGGCTCTTCTGCATGAGTTATGTCACAATCACAATACAAAGGGCAAAATGGCACTACTTTTCAGGTTATATGAAAAGTGCAGACCACACGCAAACTATTGCTGTCTTCATTGAAACATCCATCCAACCCAGCTATGTGTGTGTTACAAGTGTACCTTCATTTACTTTTTTTACATCTTTTATTATATTAATATTATTTAAGGCCACTTTACCCTAATGGTATTCCATGGGTAGTTCTGTATGTGTATGGGGTAGGGGGTGGGGAGGAAGAGATGAAAAGGATCCGTTTTGAAATACTGGGTAAAACAAAGACAAAATAGGATTCTTTACCATGAGACTTTTCAGAGCCTTTACCATGTTAATGTGACTGTAAACCTTCAAGAGGTCCCTAGTGTTTATCAATATAAATGACCACAGTATATTTTTTTTAAAGTAAAGAAACAAAATATCATTAATGTATAAATAAATGCTTTGCCCCTTTCCTGACCTGTACCCTCTATGAAAACTTCTAATGAAATTTATTCAGCATCCGTCCCTCAATTTGATATTTACATCATGGTCCTTACTATAATACCCAACTAGGCAGAGGTAGAAGACCCAAAGTATCTGGAGTGAGGGACTGTCATCAGACAGGGACAGGGCTTTCTTGAAAGAAATTTAAAATGATGGAAAGAAAGGGAAAGAGGAAGAAAAGAGACGATCCTGCAAGAGTAGGTGGTGTCCATGATAGTTTGGTAGACAGCTGAGTATAAGAAATGGGGAAGAGAGGTCTTGAGGAAGTTTTGGGGTAAGACAAAGAAGGAGAAGGAGGAGGAAAAGAAAAATTTAAGAAATGAAGTGGTAAATGACGAATTGGATCTCCTTCCATATTCTTCGAGAAGTGAAAGATAGCGATCATATTCGGTTACTGAACAACAAAAATTGGGCAAAGGACATGAACAGAAACTTTTCAAAAGAAGACAGACTTAATGGCCAATAAACGTGAAAGAATGCTCAATATCTCTAATCATCAGGGAAATGCAAATCAAAACCACAATGAGGTATCATTTATCTCCAGTGAGAATGGCCTTTATCAAAAAGTCCCAAAATAATAAATGTTGGCGTGGATGCAGAGAGCTAGGAACACTCATACACTGCTGGTGGGACTGCAAACTAGTGCAACCTCTGTGGAAAGCAATATGGCGATACCTCAAAGAGCTACAAGTAGAACTACCATTTGATCCAGCAATTCCATTAATGGGCACCTACCCAAAGGAACAAAAGACATTGTATGAACAATGTTTCTTTGAATGCTCACCTGTTAAGACTATCCACGTGAGCCCGGGCATTTGTTCAGCTTCCACCAGAACATCTCCACACCAGTATTCCACA